>JAEQBH010005681.1:0-209302 GCA_016808115.1 Tetrastigma voinierianum
AGGCAAAAGGCAGTGACATGACTGTTTCTTTGTTTATTTTTTCATCATCATTTAAATATAGAAGTAAATAAGTAGTATTCCCTCTTATTTATATCTAAATATTTCCCTTTGTCCTCATTGAATTGGATTTATTCAAAAAAATTTGGTAATTAAATAAGATGATCAATTTGCCTGTTTCTAAATAAGAAAAAAATTATCATTTTTTTTGTATTTTTAATGTTTTTTTTTTATTTCTTCTTGAGTCCTTTCGGGAAGGGACTAGTGAGCTGGGCCATGACCTGTAAAGCAGTTCATTATATTAAATAAGTAAAATTATTTTTAAAAAGTATATATTCTTCTTCTTTTAGCAAACCATGGAATTTGTAAGTATTAAATTATTGAAGTAATTAATGAATAAAGTTATTGTAAATTTAGCCATGTCCCTATTTTTATCTTATTTTAATATTAAATATATTAATAAATGCCTAGCATTTAGATACGATAAAGATGGTCCTGTGTCATGAATTACGACAATAATCATGTAGAAGATGAAAAAATAGATAGTTAATAAGATATCATACTAAAAATAAATAAAAATAAGCTTTATGTTATAAATATTTTAATGAATGACCATTATTATGAAAGGTCTTTTGATTTTCTCACTGTAATATTTGACATTCTTATTATAAGCCTATAAAATAGGCATTATCAAGAGTGAAATAAATATCATCCTAAGTTTTTTTCTCCATTTTTTTCTCCTTATTTTATTTCTATCATAACACGCTTATCGCACACCCTCCCGGCTGACAGCACTCGACATTTACGCAGCTCTGACATTCACACAAAACCTTCCACCCTGCCCATCCAAATTCATGTCATTGGCCGATCTGCTTTGGGGCAAGCTTTTCCTATATGATTTCATTTCAGATTCAAAATTCAAGTCAAGATCACAACTTTTAAAACTGATTTCCACAGGCTTATTCTTTTTTAAATACTAAATATCGAAATTGACGGCATTTATTTTGATTTGTTTACGATCGTTCATATTATTTTAATACCAAAACAATAAAAGGAGATAAATAACTATTATGAGGATGGAACCAATGACTTTCTATTATAATATTGTTTACACTCATCATTATGCTACTTTCTTTGTTATTTAATTATTTATATACAGGTATAATTTCCAAAAGCATTTGATACCTATTTTCAATTCGACATAAATTACAAAGAATTCCATATCAATAAGAATTATACTTAACCTACTTACAATTTGAATTTTAAGAATTCAATTTGCCATCATTCCGTATGAATTTGTAAAACTCTTTGAATTCACGAGAATTCACATTGCAATAATTCCGTATATTTTAATAACCTTCAATTCTAAAGATAATTCATTATGCAATAATTTAAAATAAATTGCAATATAATTTGAATTCAAGAATTTTTATAAAACTATAATCTCCAAGGCAATAGGTCATTTATTTTAGATTCCCTAAAAATATATATATTTATTTATTTCTTCTGTTAAATTTTGATCATTTTTATTAAGTAAATTTTATTATTATTATTATTATTATTTTGGTTCCTATTATTTTTTAAAATATGTCTAATCTCACAGAATTAGAATTACGCTCGAGATTTTTAAACAACTACTTATCCGGATTTTAGATGACTGAATACACTTAGATGCTCGAACCCGGGAGAAACCATCAAATAACCACCCTGCATCCCCTGCAAGACGCGGCAGTTCTCTTTTAATTTTCTTTGCCATCATCTTGATGAAAGTCCTCAAGCACAGAACACTACAAAGAAAGACCCATCGCCATCCGACAAAGAGTTTAAAAAGACCGATATCAACAACAAATGCAGTAATACTCCAAAGCAAGATACGATTGATCCGCACTTGCGGCTTCAAGACTTTAAGCCCATTAGCGAACACAATCTTGGCTTATTTTTAAGATTAGTCTCAGCAGCTTAAAGCTCTATGTGAGAACATCATCGATGAGGATATGCTCCAAAAACTTTTATTTACTTTTCACGCCTAATGTGCCTCGCAATGAAAGAATATAGAGAGCGCCTGGGCTTACTAAATATTATTAATCGACTGCATGTCTCCTCGCGGGTCGAAAGAATAACTAGCCCTTTACTTCCAAAATCATCAATCCTGCCTATTGTGGTCTGAAGTATCGGGCTAAATGCTACTTTTACATCCCCCCATAGCAACAGATAAGGGCACAAAAATGGGCCAGCCATGGAAAGGATTTGAGGACGTGGTGGGTGGTCGAGGGCATGGCCGTGGTAATAATTCTAGACATCATATAACAGACCGGGCTCCTCTCAAAATAAGAAGGCAATCTAACTGGCGGAAGCTCGCCAATCCATGTGCAACCACCGGCCGTGTATCACCTTAACGCCTAACAAGAGCACACTCGCTTATAGACGTGGGCATGACGGCCATCGGTCACGCACTGGCGACGCCAAACATTCAGTCGACCTCTACCAAGCCTCAATCAGCGACAAAGGCAAGAATATTTGGTCAATTTCCTTGATGATGATATCACATGGTGATGGGATCGAATCGCACTTGATGCTCGATTTCTTGAAGATCCCATTCGGAAATATTCCATATAATTGGTGATGGCATTAATCGATTACTCTATTTATTTCATGTAATTCCTTTCTTCCATACGTAACCTTTCAATGTTTCAAAGAGTATCGCTTTTATTAATCTCTAATCCTTATATATATATATATATATATATATATATATATATAATGGTAGCTCTACCATATATCAATAAACATGGGTGCCTCTACCAAATCTTGACACTCGAGTCAAAATCACTCAAGATATCTATTCCGGCAACCGTGGCTACAACTCATTCTATTCTCCAGTGCAAGAGATTTTCCCAATTAACATTAAATTCTCTAATGTTACTACTATTTTCGGTCCTCGCTAACCTAATCGAGGGCCTTGTGAGAGCCATCATTATCTCTACCACAAAATTATTCTCCACCTTCAAGATGCCCTTTATTCCACCTAATCCAAACGAATTTTACTTAGTTTTAAAAGATATCCGTCGGAATGGATACCATCTAAAACAACAACGTCAAATCACCGACTTCTCCTCACATTGGCAACCTGCGATTAAGAAAAAATGTATTCGAAAATTCGCGATCATTGTAACGCCATTTATATCTCACCACCATTAACAACGCTTAATCTTATGCAATTATGAACCCGGTTCGCAGAACTCAACCCCCATCGCTCTACGACATGAACGACGGTCATCCGTGCAATTCTATGCTAGCGATACTCACCGCCTAATCTGGCCATTCCCTTGACCACTCCGGTCATATATCCACCATCGACATTACAATCGTCTTGCTCAGACATGAAAGGATTATCAATCTCTTCCTCAAAGCTCGATTCTATGACTTTAATTTCTTGTGAATGATTTTGGTGAGACATCATGGACCCATCACCCAAATTCAGTGGACCCTTCGCTTTATGGTTCTTGGCTAGATGCACCACTTCAAGTAATCCCAGCTGTCAGTCTCTTCTACTGTAATATTGTTATGTCGCCACGCTCGCAAATAATACTTCAAACTTATGATATTTTCTGATTTCATCCATTGCACTTCATCCATTTTGATAATACATTTAGTGTGAATTCCTCTTCCAGAAAGTTCATGACTATTGCAATGTCCCTGTAAGTGACAGAGGTCTTGAATTTTTTATGCAATTTACACATTTAATGGATCAGTCGACCCCTTCATTAAGCATTTGCAATGGATTACTGCATCATTACCTTTAAAACCAAATTACCTTTATCTCGCTCGGGGCATGCCTTATCGTATGTCAATTTAACTGGGCCTTCATCCTATCAGGATCATGATTTTCTCTTTGTTCGTTTCGGTCCTAAATCAAATATTTCTCTCATTTTACGTGTCTTCGTTGCTTTATGTCCCCTGCCTCCAAAAACGCTCTAAAATGGGTGGTCCTCAACGAGACTGCATTTATGTGGTGCTTTCTTTCCAGACGATTATCCATTACCTCGAGCCTTTAATATGACCTTTACCGCCTGCTTTGCAAATTGTCATTTGAGAACTGCTTTCCTACCATTGGCGGAAGATAAGCCAAATTCTAATAAATGGCGTGGAATTACTTGGAATACACCATCATTGTCGTGATCTTGATCCTCAGATTAAATAAATTTTAACTAGAAGTTCAAAGAATCATTCATTTACAGATCTTGCGATCAATTACTGTATGCTTCTACCGATCCGAATAAAGTACTAAAGTCAAGATATATTCACCGTTAATGCAATTCAAAGACATATTGAGATCCCCATAGGGATCTCTGGAAATTTATGAGCTGCAGACATCTAAAAACCACGCCTAAAACATGGAAGACCGGACGGATCTTAAAGATTCTTCCTAAATGAAAAGAAAAATCTAATGCTGCTTACCCGTAGAGTATAATCTTTGATGAAATTGCTCCGAAGAGCCTATTATAATACACCGCCTCGCTGAGCTAAACATACGTGCGTTGAAGGCAATTATAAGAGGGTAATACAACTATAGAGGGCAATAATCACTAATTATCTCCTATAACGAAGAGATCTTTATAAATTATATGAATCATGGAGTAATATGGGGTCGACATACTCTTGTCAATAATGCTTTTTCTTTCCAAGTGGCTAAGGCATCATGCAAAATAACGGCGATCGGGTATTTCACAAATCAGAAATGAATGTCAAAATCGACATGATTGGGAAAATGGAGTTGCCAAAGCACCGTAAGAATCGAATTGTTTAGCCTGGGCATGCATTTGGACTTAGTTCCAACACTTGAAAATGTTAAGTCCTATTGATATAGATGGGTATTTGTAATGTAAAAATGAAAATAATTAAATCAGACGATATAAAGTTTTTCCTACTTTGTCGTGACAAGGTTTTCACAAAGACCTTGGGATTACTATGAGGAGACATATCTACCAAAGAATGGATGCAATCACTCTTTGCATTTAATACATTTGGGTAGCTTGTAAGGATCAAATGCATTGCTTGATGTCATTACAACATATTTGTATGGATTCATAGATAGTGATATATACTAAGGGAAAATCTTAAAGGATTTATATCATTTCGGGCATAATTTCTAAAACCACGCAGATGATTCAATAAAGTTGCAACGATTCAGCCGGTCTCAAATAATCTTATTTAATGGTACAACTGCTTTGAGTACATGCCTATTGAAAGCATGATATGTAAAATAATCTAATCCGCCCATGTGTATTTCATCAAGAAAATGTAAGTCATCAGCAATTATAAAGAAGATAGTTACAATGATTTGAATTTAAGAAAATTTCAAGGGTCTGTAGTCTTGAATTATTGAAAAGAATTTGAGTACGCAAAGATTCGTGAAGACTAGAGTATCGCTTCGCCAGACTTAATATTTTTCAAATGACATTTTGCTTTCAATCAATCAATATACGCTGAAAGTCCCTACACTTTGCATGGACAAAGTCCATTCCTTAACTCCCCACAACAAAGTAGATCCTGTTTGATGAAAAGACTCATTTCAACAGGCAAGAGAACTGGTAAACCCCTTGGTCCAAAAGTATCATACCTGGCGCAATCGAGGCACTAAATGGATCTGCAATCAGACACAGACATACCAAAGGAATCCTGTTTTGCAAGATATAGCTCAACTTACTCAGGCAATGAAACTAAGAAATATCTGTCGCGAGATAATTTTCACAGCAATGTCGATGCGCCTTTTATTCCAGCAAGTATCAAAACCAGAGTTACTCGGGTTATACTCGATGCACACCTTTCGATCCCTATATGGCCTCGATCACACCGGGATATGTATTTTACTCGCCACGATACCGCCGTCTCGAGATCCGTTAAGCAAAACCATGGTGGCAACCTCCTCCAATCATCTGCACTCATTAGGCAATACAGCCAGAAGTAGGAGTGCATACAGATCCAATGATTCACATATTCGTAAAGGGACAAACACCTTTCTCCTATTTCAAACACAAAGAATACATTTCATTATACGAAGATAATACCGCCAGATCACAACTCAAAGGCGGATACATCAAAGAGACCGAACTAAGCATATTTCCAAAGTTCTTTCACATGCAATATTTCAAAATACTTGCATGAGATTGACATACAACAAATCAGGCCTCCAAACATAATCCCGCAGACGTATCTCACTAAGGCACACCACTGAATGGAAGAATTTTATAGCCAAATTGGAATGAGGAGGCTCAAGATCTCCAAATTGAGATATTACGACATCGAAGTGCCGAATCTCAAGGGTATCGCATCTTTCTTTTTTTTAAGCCCCATTTAGGTTTTTGTCGATTTGGGTTTTTCTGATAAGGTTTTATGACGATTATCTTTCAAAGTACATGTACTCTTTTCGCCCATTTTATGTTTTTGTCATTTGGAGTTTTATAGTAAGGTTTTATTGAGGCATGTTTTTTGATGTTATGGTCGTTGAGGAAGTGTTATAAATATTTTAATGAATTACCATCATTATGATCCTTTGGTTTTTCTCGGCTTTGTATTTGGCGCCCAATTATAAAAGCACCTAAATAGACCTTATCAAGAGTGGAATAAAGATCATCCTAAGTTTTCTTCTCCATCTCCTTCTTCTTATTTTATTTCTATTACAACACTTTATTTTTTTTAATTATTTTCCCTTATTTTTATTTTATTTTTTTACAACTAAATATTTTAATTATAATATGGTTAGTATCTGGTGAAGCTGGCCAAGAGACCGCTTCGACCTTTACCTTGTTTTTGAAGCATTGGTAGCTATTTGTATTTAAACATAAAGGGCATTTTTGTAAAATATTTTGATATTATCAAAAATTGTAAATAAATTTAAATTATTATTTGATAATGTTTTTAAAGAAATAGTTCCTAAAAAATAATTTATATGTATTCTCATTAAGCACGTCCCCTCATCACAAATTTGCAACGTTAAAGCCTATATGGTAGGGAAAGGAAAAAAAAGGCCATTGAAAACCAGCATTATGAAGTCATGGGGCCAATTAAAAAAAAAAGAAAAATAATTGATAAAAGTATGAGATGGAGTCACTTTCAATTAAGTCTAGTCTTTGAACAATCATTCTTGTGTATTTATAAAAAAAAACAAAATAAATTTGAAATTTTAAAATTGAATTTTTAAAACGTAGACTTGACCGCATGAATAAATCATAGATTTGAATTTTATTTTTTAATCTAATATTATCATAAATATAAGTGTGCTTAAAATATATATGAATGTTTTAACAATTGGGTGATTGAATTAAAAAAATTATCGGGTCACAATTTACAATTTAGAAACTGAACCAATGATTGAATTGGATCAAATCCAATTTTTAAAACACTTATATATATTAAAAAAAAAAACCTCAATTCTGAATTGGAATGTTGGGTGGCCTTGTGGGCTTTTTGAAAGCCGTGAACAATTTTCTACTCAAGTCCGGATCTCAGCTAATGGGCTTTTAACGGGCTTGACCCACTTCCACTTTGGACAAATGGCCTACACGGGCTAATTGGATGTCCCCGGTTTTAGACGAGCCCAAATATAGACCCATCAAGGATTAGGCCCAATGAGTCAAACACCTCGGCCTAACTCCATAAATTCTGTATTTTAATTATCAATAAATAATATGATTATGAATACAAATTTCTAGACATGTACCTCACATCATCTACATAAAATAAATAAATAAATAAATAAATAAATAAATAAATATATATATATATATATATATATATATATATATATATATATATATATATATATATATATTAGACTATAGAGATTACACGAGGCATGCATATCACCTTTGAACTTTAGTGCCAGCTTGAGTTTGAAGGGACTATAAGACCCTAAGACCATAAAATTCTACAATATAACATAGTATTGGAGTCAGGGGAGTGGTTTTAGAGGTATCGTTGACAAACTTAGGCCCATGCTATAATGGTATTATGGAACACTTTACGGCGGGTGCATAATTACGGATGAGTGTTTTTAAAGGATTCCCTTTCGGCTATTAGTTAAGTCTATCACTCATTTTAAGAAAAATAATTTTGTTATTAAAACTAATAATATATCGATAGAAATATAGAATCAAAATTTTATTCATATAGGATAAAATAACATTCAGGTTAATAATATAATTAATTTGGGTTTTGCTGCATTGACAGTGGACATAGAAGGTAAGGCTCAGGGGGGATCATTTTTTTTTTTTTTTTTTTGTTTATGAGGGAATCCAACCATGGAAAGAAAATATGTCCTCCTAAAATCTCATAAATCCTATACCATTAAGCCCTTTGACACTCACTTTTAGTTCCATATTTGTAAGTTTTATATAATTTTCTTTAGAGTTATTTTTTGTTTCTGAAAATTTGGAGGGAAAATCAAAGGAAATAAAATAAGAAGGAAAATAAAATAGAATTAAATTGCATATAATATTTTTATTTTCTATTTCAAATCAATGTTATTTGTTTAAAACTCATCGATATAAAGGTTAAATAAATTTAAAATACTTAAATTTATAAGTAATTTTATTTAGAAAAATTTATAAGCCAATCGCAAACACAATAATTTTTTTTTATATCTATTCACTTGAATTTATAACGTTATAGTATTCTGTTATCACGGAGACTCAAACTTTATCCTTCCTTATGCCCATTCCATCCCTTTAAACAATGAGTGAGACTTCGATAGTACCTAAAATTTTATTAGATAATTAATATAAAATAATTTTCTTTACTATTTTTATTCTATCTTAGTACTTTTTAGAAACCAAATATAACCTAGTGTTTTTACCTTCTTTTAACTTATTTTATAGATCCGTCATCACCATTAAATATATATGTGAAATAGTTAAAGTATTTTATAGTATAATCAATAATCTTAAATTCTAGCCTTATGAATATAATTATATTTTATGATAGAGTTTTACCATAATAATTCATAAAAAAAATTAATATGGATGTAATATGAATTGTCTTTCGTAGCCAATAGCTAAAGTCCTTTGGAAGCTGACTCAGGCGTGGAGCAAAGAGAGCAAAAGAAGAAGCAAAAATAGATGCTTTTTGGGAAAATATCGACTCGACGGTGGAAGGCGATACACAGTTAAATTTTTGCTGATAAACAGTGATCAGCTAAATTTGATGATATATAGTGATCCTTTGTTTATGAAGCGAAAGCGATTTGAAAGCCATTCCTACCCTCAAGATATAGCAGTTTGGAAGCAAAGAAACCCACGTAGACAGACACACGTGAACCGATTGAAGCCCGAACCAATGCGCAAGCGGCAATCTCAAAACAGAGATTCCCTTGACAAAATATCTTATCATTGCGTCTCACGAGCAATTTGAAACAAATATTTCAATAAATAGCAAACCCTCGGAAACGATTTCCATACACCAATTTACGGAGGATATGGGAAAGCCATGTAGCTTGAAAAGAAAGAAGGAAGAAATCGGGAGGTGAGCCAGCCTCAGTAAATCGCGGAAATCGCGATCATTGACCGTTGTTAAATCGCGGATTCGCCAGATTGATCGATCCGATCGATCGTTCAGCGCTCGCATTTAGTCGGAAACCATCGTCCTTATTGCCTTATCATCTGAGTTCATGTGAGATCTTGATCCCAGAGAGGCTGCGTGCGTATCTGCGCTCCCCCTCGTCCCTCT
Organism: Tetrastigma voinierianum; assembly: GCA_016808115.1. Classification (NCBI taxonomy): domain Eukaryota; kingdom Viridiplantae; phylum Streptophyta; class Magnoliopsida; order Vitales; family Vitaceae; genus Tetrastigma; species Tetrastigma voinierianum. The sequence continues at coordinate 9,721 of JAEQBH010005681.1, forward strand.
GCCCATTCCCGATTGCTACTCCGGTGGAGCAGCGATGAGTCCTTTTTCAGGCGAGGGCGTCTCCGTAAAAGCGGCGTCGTTTTGTCTCTGGATGAGATGAAACGACGTCATTTCGTTTTTATTTTATTTTTAAAATTAAAAACAAAACGATGTCGTTTTAGCGAAAGCTAGCGCCGCGGCATCGTTTTGAAGCGTGAATCCTGCAAAGCGGTGTTGTTTTTTGGGTTTTTATGCTAACTGCTCCAAAAGCGGCGTCGTTTGCGATTTGTAGCGTCGTCATTTTGTAACCGGCGAATTTCAAAAAAATTATCACGAGCCAAAATGGCGTCGTTTGGCTCCCAAAAAAGAAGCGCAAGCGATGCGTTTTGACCACTAGCCGATTTTCTTGAATAACGAGCCTACAAATATTTTTATCATCTTCTAATTATTTTCAATCTATATTATAAATAAAATAAGATTAATAATTAAAAAAAACCATAAATCATATTTTTTTGTGAATAATTTAAAATACAAATTATCTATAAATATTTTATGATATGAATTAATTTATTTGTGCCATTAACATACATATTTTTCATTAAATATTTCATTAACTATTTAAATAGATTTGTTTATTAATTTTCCATATTAGGTTATTATTACTTAATTTAAGTTTTGTTTGTAGCAGGAAAATGACATCTTCTCCCGATCACGGGGTAGGCGGGAAAATCTTCTTAAATGGGGAAGGCGTGGCAACTGTGGATATTTTGGATGACCAAAACCGAATCAGTGATCGGTATAGAATGACCGTCATAAAGTTTTGGGGGGGATCGAGGTGATGGCCAGAGTTTTTGAGACAATGTGGAGTTGACCGCGCGGGCTTTGTATGTTACGTCTGAAATCGATGGAATATAGTCAGAGCATTTATTGTACAAAATGGCGTAGGATACTCGTACGGATCGCAAATAGGGCAAAGTAGGCGAACATCATAGAAGCGGAGTTAAGTTATCTATTGTTATATTTTTGAAAAATATTCACAATGAAAATTTTATTTATTTATATTTTTTTAATTGGCGTGTGCAAGCTATGAATATGTTTCTGCTGAATCACTAAAATCAGTGGATTTATGATCGTTGTTGGAAGGTCTTTAGAAATACGTGATAAGTGGATGAAGTTATCTGCATGAAAACAATAAAGTGTACTCCCTGTTTATGAGAGACTCATGATACACCTATATCTGCTGACTCGGATCGAGATCGTATAACAAATCTGTGATTAGCTACTCCCGAAGAGACCCTGGGAAGAAAAGCGGCTAAAGAAAGCTATACGAAAGTAAGGCGAGTCCGACAAATACTAACAATTACATTTGAATCTGATTCGTGAATTATACGGCGAGTGAAAAGATAAATAATTTTTTATGAGGCAAAGCTTGATTACTAGGAGACGACGGGAGGGAGGATGTGCGACTAGACATTGCTAGACGTCTTGTGATAGGATGCTTGGAAGGAAGCGAGATAGGTTGCGAGATGATCGTAGATGATGTCATTATAGAAAGACATCTCACGTAATAATACATTGAGCAATATTTATTATCATTTACGTAGCGTCGATTGTAATGAAAGTAATGAAAAATCTGAAGTAAATTCGACTTTTGATTTATAAATAGGTATTCAAATTATCACAGCTATTTATTTTTAATGTAATTTCGATTTTTGTCTAACTACTTTTAAAATGAAATATTCAAATTATCTATGTCATTTTAGTAGTAAAAAGCGGTAAAAGATCTGACTAACCCAAATTTTCATTAAAAGCATGCTTATGTGTGATAGCCTTAATATCAAAGAAATAAAATAGGTCGGCTGGATAGCGCATCCATGTAGCAGGAGATGTCTGGAATGATGTCGTGGCGAGGAGGGCATAGTGGGTGTTCGAGATCTCGAATGGCGCGGTTGTTAACCATAAATTGATCAAAGGGTCTGGGCCTCGTGATCACTGGCCCGGCGAAGTATTCCCGGTTTAATGAGTCGTAGTCGTCGTTGCGAAGCTATTGCAACGAGTTCATTGTCATCCAATCGTCTCGTTACCGAATTATCGTATTTGTGTAATATAAAACACGCTTTCGTAATAAAGTCAGTCTTCGTGATCTTGTGTCAGTCGAGTCCTCGAGCGATAGCAAAGCGAGCTTGAAGCACCCCAAAAATGCTTCGTTCTACGTCCCGCTTTCGGTAGCTCTACATTGTTTTTTGCGAATAATTCGTAGGCCAACTCTTGAGGATGCGAAATTGATTGAACAATTGTTCTTAGATTTTGGATATATCTTGATCTATGAATAGTATCGTATTGTAATGGTTACGAATTTATGGGTATAAAGTGTGAGAAGGCGGCATCCTTCTGTGAGTTAGCAAACGTATTGGGCGTCGAGTGCGTTAATAACACATTATTGAACCCCGAGGAAAAAATCGGAAATTCGGTAGATTTTTCGGCGATTCGGTTTCGGTGGAAGTGGAAAAAATCGTGGAAAAATCGTGAAAAATTCCCGGCGCAAAATCGCCGATTTTAAGCGAAAAAATCGAAATTCCGACATTTTCCCGAAAAACCGATTTTCGAAAAAATCCGTTTTTCCGAAAAAATCGATTTTTACGAAATTTAAGGATAAATTATATTTTAGGTCATTACAAGGGAAAGAAATTAAGCGGGGCCAAACAAGCTGCAGAATTAAAAAAAGTGTCTTTGGGAAAAAAAATAATTCATATTTGATGCGTGTCCTTAGTTGTCCGATTCTGCGTAGCGGTGGTATTCATCTCTCTGCTATAACTACCATGGAATTTATCATGCTCTCAGTTCGAACTCTCTGCTCTCTTTCATAAAAAAAAATATGATATTTTAGAAATTCTTGTTAAAAAATATGAAAAAATTAGTTTTGAAGGGTTCGATGCACGAAATGGAAATTAGCGTACTCCATTAAGCGAATTGATTATCTTAATTATATATGGTCTGAGCTTTTTATATTATCTTTATTATTTATTTGTTCATAATCTAACATAATATTTTTTTTTATTTTATTTTACATTATAACTTATAATATTTTAAATCAAATATTAATTTGAAAAAGGAAAAGAAATACAAAAATAATATCGTTTAAAAATTTAAAATTATAATATATAATATTTTGAATATAACATTATCTACGTAATATTTATAATAATACTTAAAAAACAAATAAATAATATCTCTTTAAATAATAATATCTTAATAATATATTAAATATAACATATTTAATTTAATAATTACTAATCCATTTGATTTTTAATACATGATTAAGATAAGAATCATTTCTCACAATCTATATAATTAAAATATAAAAAATTTTAATAAATAGATATTTAATGAAATATCATTAAATATTTAGATATTCGAATATTTAGATATTTCTAGTAAAATCCGTTAAGATATATCCGTGTTCTGGAAATATTTTGATCCTTGGTTGAACCCAGGGCATGCAAAACGTCTGTATCGCAGTCGTAGGAGGCGGCGACGAGCCTGATAGTGATCATTGGACATGGCCAGTGCTATTAGTGATATCATAGTTGGACGATTTTACCGCAGCGGTCACATCTGATGCATGCCCGGCGTTCAGCGCGGTCGGTCATTTCAGTAACGACGCTAGAGATGTCGGCCGTGTTTAGGGATCACGAGATATTCCGGTACGAAGAATTCGCCTCTGGCGAAGTCGTTTGACACACTCGATGGTTGTGGTCTCTCGGTCTGACATCACTGCGTCCCGATGAGTCATGAGCATCTGGTATCGAAGCATCGCGAAGTGCGTGATCGTTTTTGTTCGCCGGATAAGCTGCGTGTTGTGACATTTCTTCTTAACGTGAAATAATGATTGTCTTTGTTGGAGCGTATGTAAAATTCGAAGAAATAGAATTAAACTTATCTGGCGCAACGAAATAATGTTTCGTCGTGGCGGATTACCGACGAAATGTCGTTTAGCGATGGGAATGGCCGCCTTTCGGTCCACGATATCGGTGCTGCGGTCTATCTGAGGCAGTCACGCTGTGAGTTTGTCTTTGAGCTCGATAGGCTGCGACGAGCCGCGTGTTTAACTGGCAACCCAAATGCGAAGAGATGAATCGTCCAGGCGTTTAAAAAAAGTTACTTTCGTTCTTTGTTTATGGTAAATTAAACGCTTTGATGTGTAAAATTAAGGACATCATCTCCGGTTATAAGATGTTTTTAAGTGCTTTATCGTTTTCACCGAGGAAATGCATTAAAAGCGGTGTTCCGTGATTTGATGGTCAATCTGATTATTATCTATAAGGCCGACTTTATCGAACTTTTTAAAATCTCGTGTGATCAGCGACAAAATGATGATGGCCATGTCGAATCAGGCTTAGATGTAACTTTTTATAAGTCGATGTGATTTTAATGAGTCGGTAGGTGACATGTCGAAATAATCGACGATGGAATAATCGATGTGATGTGAGTAAATCGGTGGCGTGTTAAATCATTCAAGATTTATCATTTTTTATATAAATATGATTTGAGAAATCCAATAAAATTATTTTTAAATTTATTTTTTTTTATAAAATGTGGAAATTTTTAAAGGTAATTAATATTTGTAGCAAAAAAGTTATTTATTAAAGTGTATTGAAAACCCATATTTATTTTATTGATTTAATTAAATATTTATGGCCATTTTATTTTAATTGAATCTTTATTATTATTTTAAATTTTAATTAAATATTTATTTATCTTTTTTAAATCGGAGTGTTTAGTGTATGGAGTGATATAAATGAATGAAGGGTATATTATGTAATTATTAAGGAAGAAAAGGTAAAATTTGAATAGATTTAGGATAGATAAGCTGAATCTTCTTATTGAAGATGTTTTATTTAAAGCTTTTATCTTAATTTAAAAAAAATAAGCTTAAAAGCGAAAAATAATTTTAGATTACTCATTTTTTTTTGTTAAGATGGTCTCACAAGAAGAAAAAACAAAATAGGGTATAATAATTTAATGGAAAAATGATTGATTTTGAAGTACAAAAAATGGAAGAAAATAATTTATTAAAGTTGTTATTTTACAGAATTTGTCTTTACATGTACGTGGGGCGTGGACAATCAAGGATAACAATACACGTGGCAAGAAACTAATGGAGGGTATTATCTAAGTGGAGAATGTCGACCACAAAACTTGTATGCTCCTTTGGACGTTATCTTCACTCATCTCTATTTTCCTTGCCACAAAAAATATTTCATTTTTCCAACGTTGGAACGTTCTACGATGTGACCCACTTGCCTTATCACCAACATATAAATCCACGTGTTTCTATCTAAGGCAGTAATTTTTGTGATTCACAATTAATACTACTTATATAAAATTTCAACCAAATAAATATTATTGAAGATATTCAATTTATATGATAGAGGTGTTTAACATTTAGGGAGGAAAAAAAATCTCGAATTTGAGTCCGATGGGACATACTTGTATCTTTAAGCCTAAAATATAAAAAGTAATAAAAATTCTAACCAAAATAAATATTAAGTCTAATTTATATGATAAAGTATTTAATATTTAAAAAATATAAGACATAAGTCGGGAAAGATGTATTTGATTCATTCAAGAATGATGAAACATACTTATATATTTTTTAGTCTAAAATATGGAAAAATAGTAAAATTTAAATGAAATAAATATTATCCATTATGTCTAGCATATATAATGATAATAAAGATTTTAATAGTTTAAAGATAGGATATAAAAGATGAAATGGTCTTGGTTTGAGTATTGGGGAGAATTTATTATATTGTAAATAAATTATTTATCTTTTAAAAGGGCAAAATAAATATTAATGAAATCCCAGTGGGGTAAGCAAATAAATGAAATATTCTATCTCTAATAAATAAAGAAAAAGAAAAAGAAAAAAAGAAAAAATCACTCTCAGTATAGATTTTCATTCACACCTTAAAAATCTGATTCAGCACCTCATTTTCATGGGCTAGGAGTTTCTCTGTAACTCTGTGGAGAGAATCGCTGAGAAACTCTCCTTCGCCCTTTTCTGTTTCTTTCCGCTCGTATCGTCTTTCTTATCTCTGTGAAACCCTAATTTTCTCTCCCGATTTCTCACATATTCTTTCATTTCCGATACCTTTCTCACACTCTGTTTCCAGCAGATTATTGATTGCCAAACATGGACTTGGCCACGAAGCTTCAGTGCATTGATCTCAGTCCAAGCTTCTTTATGACTCATGTTCTCAAGTCGTTCAAGAGAAGCCGGTTTGCGCCCTCATTTCCGCCCGCATATCCGGTCAATTCCGACGTATGTATCCGCACAATCCGTTAGAGGTAGTAATAGTTCACTCAAAACATGTTCTTTATTCAAATCCCGAACCAGGAGCTCTAGGGTTTCTTCGAAATTATCGGCAAAGTGGCGATGAATACTTCAGTGGCAGAGACCGCCTTGACTGGGGAGATATTGAGTCGTTGTTTTCGAACGATTCGGTGGATGGCGCTTATCAAAAACGTGTGAATAAGCAATCGAACAATGGGGCCTCGAGTATTTCGTCGGGTGTTAGGTTAGAGAATGTGAGTAAGGGTTACAAGGGTGTCACTGTACTGAAAGATGTGAGCTGGGAAGTGAAGAAGGGTGAAAAAGTGGGTTTGGTCATTAATGGTGGAGAGAACTACCCAGTTGAGGATTATCGCGGTGGAAAGAACTGATTCAGGGGAGGCGCAATAATTAAGAGCAAAAATAAGATATGAAATCGCATTTTTTGGGTCAAAGAGTTCGACGTTTCATTGAGTAGGACGGTGAAGGAAGAGTTTATGACTGCGTTTAGGGAGGAGATGGAGATATCAGCTAGGTTGGAGAAAGTCCAGAAGGCGATTGAGAGTTCAGTGGATGATTTGGAGTTGATGGGGAGGCTGTTGGATGAGTATGATTTGCTTCAGAGGCGAGCTGGCTGTTGACCTGGACGAAGTTGATGTGAAGATTAGTAAGTTGATGCCAGAGCTTGGGTTTGCTCCTGAAGATTCAGATAGGTTGGTTGCATCGTTTAGTAGTGGGTGGCAGATGAGAATGTGCCTAGGGAAGATTTTACTTCAGGTAAATCTATTTTTTAATTTATATTTGGCGTGCAAATTTAAATGATAATTTTGATTTAGGTTCTAAGAATACATCTAATCCACTCTGGAAAAAGCGGCAGATTGCTGAATGTAGCAAACTAATTAGTGGGAATAGGTTACTCTTTTGATTGTTGTTATTACCAGGTGTGCAGTATATTATCCCAAATTTCGAGAACGATGGTTTTATATATTATATTGACACTCATATTGTTAGTATGCATGAGGTATATATACTGTTTAAAAATTTTAAGGTTAGTTAGCCTTTAATATTTGTACCAGAATACATAAGGTGTTGCTGATGATTGACTATAAATATGTATGCTCCTTAGCAAGACCAGATTTACTACTATTGGATGAGCCCACAAATCACCTCGATCTAGACACAATTGAATGGCTTGAAGGTTACCTCAACAAGCAGGATGTGCCAATGGTGATCATATCTCATGACAGAGCTTTCCTTGATCAATTGTGTACAAAAATTGTGGAAACCGATATGGGTGTGTCCAGGACATATGGAGGAAATTATTCTCAGTATGTGATTGCTAAGGCGGCATGGATTGAAGCTCAGTATGCAGCATGGGAAAAGCAGCAGAAGGAAATTGAGCAGACAAGAGACCTAAACAGGCCCCAAGTGCAGAGCAAATTCTGTGGTAATACTGCTGAAAAGGTATATATGGATCTACTAAGCTGTATAATTTAGTAAATTCCTGTCCATCACAGTGAAATAAGTAGCTAAATCTGTGTTGGTGAGCTGTCAAACATTTAACACAGAATTTGTTGGGCTAATGATACTGATGTAGTAGTTTTACATTACTGGTAAATAGCATCATTTTGCATGAATTTGTATTAGCTTTCACTTGATTCCTCAAAATAACAGATACTAGCCTAATACATGTATGTTTTTAACCATAGAGACCCCTTCTGCAGTGTTGTCTTCAGCTCTTGAAATAATGCAGGAAGTATATTGTAATGTGTTGAACTTTGCCAATGTCCTAAATCCTAAAAGGCACCATGATATGACTTGTTTCTTATCATTCTCAATTATGTTTACGATGAAGTTTAACATTTTCAATTCTTTAGGATGTAAATCTATTAGGAAGTTAATTGATGGTTCGTATCCCATGTAGCAGTTAATGGCTTTAGCATCTTTTCTGGACTTGTATACATTAGTTAGTTGTGCAAACTGAAGAATCAATGGGTATACCACTTATCTCTTTGCACTTTTCTTGGGATGGGTTTGATTTCTTTTGTTTTTTAAAACCATTTTGATGGACAACAGTTAAATTGTTTCTCAGTAACATCAACTCAGTTCAGTCTATTCTTCCATTATTAAGTTTGCCCTTTTTTTACCTCATCGGTGCTTGCCACAGTTCAGATAATGGTTTGAACACCTTCAAAACAAATTTGTTTTCTGAAGTTCTGGATTGTCTTCCTTCGTGGGACCTGTTTTTTATTAGGAAGGTACTTGGCTTTTTCTGATAACTTATTTATTTATTTCTTATGATAACAGAAACTTGAAAAACTTCAAGACGAGGGACAGATTGAGAAGCCATTTGAACGTAAACAAATGAAGATCAGATTTCCTGAGCGTGGAATGAGTGGAAGATCTGTCTTAACGATTAAGAATCTGGAATTTGGCTATGGAGACAAGGTGAGTGAATTGTTCAACAAAATCAGAAGGACAGCAGTGCTAAATTTTCTGCTTTCTGATTATTGTGTACATCTATCGTTTGTATGATATTCATATGCTTTACTTGCCAGGTACTATTTAAGAAGGCAAACCTTACAATTGAAAGGAGAAAATTGCAGTATTGGACCAAATGGGTGTGGAAAGGTGCTTTGCTTAAACTGATCATGGGTCTACAGAAGCCTAGGAAGTGAAGTGCTGCTTAAGGAGCATAATATTTTGCAAACTATTTTGAGCAGAATCAGGTGTGTCATTCTTATTACTGGTGTGCTAGTTGGATTGGATCTTGTATCATTGACAATTCTAGTTATTCATGTTTTGGTGTTGCCACTTTTGTGCACATGCATTCCCGTTTCTGACTGGATTTGACCTATTGATTTTCAGGCTGAGGCACTTGATTTGGGTAAAACAGTGTTGCAAACAGTAGAAGAAGTTGCAGAGAATTGGAAAATTGATGATATAAAGGGACTACTTGGGCGTTGTAATTTCAAAGCTGATATGCTTGATAGGAATGTTTCTTTTTTGAGTGGTGGTGAGAAGGTGAGTTAAACAAATATACTTGTTTGTTATTTTGTATCTCTTATGTTATGTTTAGTGAAAATAGTTATTCTTGTTTATACTGTGCTATTGAGTGAACACCAGATGTTGTTTTCTTTTGTATCTGATGCACACACTACAGGTCTAAACTAACGTCTCATGAATTTACTACATGAATGTTTGGATGAAAATTTATGTAAATAATGGTACCTGTAGCTTTCTTTCAAACTAAGATTAAGGCTTATTGATCGATTGACCAATTATCTCTGTAACATATTATATCTATAAATATGCCTCTCAATCACCGTCCAGGTTTTTCTGCTGATCTGTATGGCTTGGGACATGATTTCTCAACTGTGGATGTCTGCTTTAGAGACTTCAAACCCTTCATGTGTTAAATTCAAAATGCTCATTACATGTGTGCAAGCCAATTATGTTGTTACATTTACCTAGAAGCAATCATACAAGAATACAAGAAGATACGGGATTAAATTTACTGAACATATAATCCCATCCCAGTTGTGAAAATAAGTTACAGATTGCATGATTTAATTGATCAGCATGGCTATTCTTTGAATATAAGTTCCCTGTGGAAATTATTGATCAGCATGACTATTTAGTTTCTTTTGTTTTGTATCAGGTTTTAACATAGATTCTAGTCAGCTTTTGTCTTGCCAAATTTGATGGAAGATCAAGTCATAAAGTGGGCAAATACATGATTATAATAAAATAACGTTTCTATACCAAGACTTATAGAAATACATTCCATCCTTCCCATTTCTTTATCAGTTCAACAGCTACATGTTATATTAACTTGCAATATTGATCTTGTGGATGCTGCCCCTCATGTCTTTATGATTCCGTTCTCTTTATAACGCCTAACTAACGGAGTTGTATTTACTATGTTACATTACATAAACCTGATGCTGCTTTTCCTGTTGAGCTCAGGCACGGCTTGCCTTTTGCAAGTTCATGGTAAAACCTTCAACTTTGCTTGTATTGGATGAGCCAACCAATCACTTGGATATACCTACTAAAGAGATGCTTGAGGTTCGATTCATTTGTTATATCCATAATGAGATTATTATCTACCATCCGCTTTATGACTTTGAATATCACTTCATGATTCTTTGAACTCTGTTTGTTCTATCAGGAGGCAATAACAGAGTACAAGGGCACTGTAGTTACGGTTTCTCATGATCGATACTTCATAAAGCAGATAGTTAATAGAGTAATTGAAGTTAAGGATGGGAATATACAAGACTATGCAGGAGATTACAATGTAAGTGTGACCTCACTCTGATTTAAACTTTCTTTCTTTATTTTATCACTTTTTATTATTATTGTTTTTGAAAAAATTCGCATGTTAAAATTAGCTAATTGTGTCAGTGCTTGCATGCATTTGCAAACTCATATACGTGGCAACTATTACCATCTGCTGGTGTAGATGTGTGTAATCTGGCTAACTGCTTATCACACTCACAGCAGAGATGCGGATTGTTGAAAACGGGACCATCCCCACCAAGATCAAAATCAAAACGATGGATGATATTGATCATCTGATTTCAAAACCTCCTTCAACTTACTTTTTCATTGTCTGAAATCAGTGCATTACATGCCTTTTACCTCCAGCTCTTTTTCTTGGATCTTGAGGGTTTTTTCTTTCAAATTCCTTTTCTTGGAGTCATTTGATCGCTTTAAAACATTTGTCTTACTTGCCACTTATCAAAAAAAAAAAACATTTGCCTTACTCACGGGCGGATTCAGGATTTTTTAGTTGGGGTATCAACATTATAATAGACTAATAGTACACAATAAATTTTTTTTTTTTGGGGTGCCAGCATTAAATTTTTTTAACAGGTAAAAAAAAAGACTTATAAATTTGGGTGTCAGTTGGCCCCATAGCTGCTTTGCAATTAGATCTGCCCCCACTTTTCGCTGGAGTGTGGTGAAACTTACACCTATTCAATAGAACCTTAACCACCTAATAGGTCACTGTGTGTATGCCTCAGGCAGGAGTGTGTACTCTTCTCTTATATTTTATAACTCAAATGCTAGTGCAGTTCAATTATCCGGTAGCTGAGTTTATTTCCAGTTCCTAATTGTTTGAAATTCAATGCTCTACAGTATTATCTGGAGAAGAACCTCGACGCAAGAGAAAGAGAGCTTGAACGCGAGGAAGAGCTCGACCAGAAGGCCCCTAAAGTAAAAGCCAAATCCAAGATGTCAAAGGTAAGAACCATCCTCTTAACCTCTCACATTATGTAAAGAAGAAAAAGGCAAATGATACAATATTCAATAAAAAGAGCTGTACTAGAGAGAAACAATCATTTCTTCCATGGCTAACAGGCTGAGAAGGAAGCCAGAAAGAAACAAAAAGTGCAGGCATTTCAGGCTGCAAAAGCAAAATCCAAAGGGCTGAAGAATGCAAAGAGATGGAAGTGAGTGATGTTCTTTGTTATTTTATCTGGGCATCCTCCATTGTTGACTAATTTCACTCTGTAAAATCAGAAGGGAGACCAAGTGGCTGTTTATTTGCCATTTACTCTTTGACCATTTGTATATAAATATAAATAGAAATATACATTTTTTGTTGGGTTCAAGTTTTGAAGCTGTGTATCAAAATCCCAGAATCTGTTACTGAAACTTTGGGCATTGCATTATCATGACATGACTTGAGCATAGAAGAGTGAGTTTCCAAGATAGACAGGCAGGGTATATTCGAAATTGTTATGAAAAAAAATAGTAGAAAAGTCTTTTTTGGTTGACCATAAGGTGTCTTAAGCGGGTTGATGCACATTCAAAAGGCATCTTTGGGTCATATCATTCGAGTTAGGAGAGACTAAGAACTCTCGTTCGAGCTAGGAAGGACTAGAAGGGCAGTAAAAGTCTTTTTGTTCAATTCCAAGGCATATTTAATATATTTTAGGCTGACACAATTTTTTTATTTTTTCAGAATTTTAAAGAAAACGAGCTTACATTTTTTTAGAATAAATATAATTCTTGGTTTTTTTTTTGTCTTTGGTAGTGTTATATTTATATTTGATATTTTAGACAGTATTTATTTTTATTTATGTTTATATATTTTTGACTGATGCAGATTTTTTTTTAAATAATATTAATTTTTTAAAATACAGATATTTTTTATAAAATATTAATTTTAGAATAAAATATAACCTTTTTTGTGTGTATTTGGTGATAAATGGAAATATAAGGAATATGATTGTGTTGGAGGAACTTTGCTCTACAGGTTCACGAGTTTATCTTACCGCGTAAATCTTTTTTATAAAACTTGCTTAGATGTTTGGAAGAATTTATATAAAATAACATAACCTTATATGTCGTTTGAGCATTTGATAAGTTTAAGTGAAGAACTATAAAAAAAAGACAAAAAGAACATATGAAAATCTTAGCACTGTAAATGCCCAATGACCAAAATGTCATTAAAATAATAAAAAATAGAAAATAACTTTCGAAAAATTATATAAAAAATGAGTAAATTTTTGTAAAATTATATTAAAGAAATAGGAAAAAAAATCTGAAAATAATGAAATAAGAATTTGAAAAATTATGTAAAAATAAGTAAAATTTTGAAAAATTATTTAAAAAATTCTAAAAAAATGAAAACAAACTTCCAAGAATTTTAAAAATAGGTTAAATTTTGAAAAATTTTAATAAAAATATGAAAAAATTATGACATATAATTAAAAATAGAAATAAAATTCTATTGATGATGAAAAGAATGATATTCATGATGATTAGATTCATAAATGTTTATTTTTGTTTTGGAACTTAAATTTTTGTGATGATGGGAAGAACGTTAATAGCGTTTGTCATTTTTCTTTTGTTATTTTGTTTGGAAATGTTTGTGATGATGAGAAAGCAGCCCCAGTGATGTTGATTTTTTATGTTTGATGTCGTTCTTTATTGTATTTTATTATTAGATAAAAACAATAAACAATATTTTGTGAGATATAATTTTTATTTATATTGGCCATGTTTGGTAACTAACGGATAGATGGTAGTTGTTGGCTGATAGCATAGTTGTTTGTTGTTAGGCGGGTTACATTATGATTAAGCGACTAATTACAGTGGCTGTTTAACCTCAATCATGTTTGATAAATTTATTGATAAGATAGTAGAATATGGCTGTGAGTATGGAAATGGCCAGGCAGGACATTGACATAGTTTATTGTTGAATATTTTTTGTTAATAATTTAGATTTATAAGGTGATTTTATTAGAGATAAGATATACAACTATTCGAAGAATTAAAACATCATTTACAAAAAAAAGATCAGTCATTTTAAAATTTTAAAATATACAAATTTCTTGAGTTGCTAATTTACAAAAATATTAACATTGTGTAAATAGATAAATATTACTATTAATTTATCAATAGAGTTGTGAACAATTTTTTTATGTAAATTAGTGATAAATCATATTTTTAATATGTCAATTTCTTCATAATAATTATATATTAATTATTGAAGTTGAGACAATTGGCTAGTGAGCTTTCATAAGGTTTTGTAAGAACCTTAGGGTAAGGACGATAATTATTGACAACTTTTGAACAAATTTGTATTTTTAACTCTACATATGCAATCCTTTATTTTAAAACGTTGCTCCTAACAACATTTATGAAATTAGCAGATTTGACCAAATCCACTATTCTAATCCTCTTTTCACCAAATAACAACATTAGAGGTTTTAACTGGTCAATCCACTAAAATGGGTCCAATCATCTAATTTTGGTACAAAATGCTATTCCTGTAGGATTATTAGTGAGGTGTGAAGGGTTTCGTGGGTAGCAACACTTTGCTAATGCTTGTGGAAAGTACAAAAGAATCCTAAAAAGCCCGTCAAAGGACCCTTAGTAGCATCGAGCACGTTACATACTTGAGAGAGGTGCCTTAGGATTCTGTGTAGGTTCCAAAAGCAGGCGGTGGTCGGGCGGCTTGGGCGAAGCCGAACCTGACTCCCAGGTCGCCCTCCCAATGATATCCACGAGAAGAGTGAAGCACAACCTCAGGCAGCAGTTCTCGGAAAAGGGTCCCCGGTGCTTGTAAGTCCCGATCCAAAGAGGAAGCCAAAACCCGGGTCTCTTAATCTCTAGAACACCTTCTTTGAGATGAGAGCACAAACTTGGCTTTTCTCATGAACTCTCTTTTTCTCTCAAAAGAACATCATCATGTTTTTTGGGTTTTTCCATAACATTCTATTTATAGGAAAACCCCATCATGTCTAATGATCAAAATGCCCTTCACTCTAAGTGATGATAGGTTACACGCATCCCCATGAGTTATGGCGAGAGTTCCCACGAAGCCCAGCGAGAGTGTCTATTGACCTATTATCTCTCTAAGTGAGGGTTTTCGATCCCAGAGGATCACTAATCCCGTGACATTTCATTCATGAGAATTAACTCCCTCATATTTGGATCACATCCGTCAGTTTTTATATCAGGCCCACACTCTTAAGTGTGACCCATTTGATAGGATTCGGGTTATGTTGGTCGCGAGTTCAACCGTTGAATTAAGCGGTGAGATTGATATCAACATTTGACACATCATGACCCGATTATTGAAGAGTTAGTGGTCCTAGCGCATACTATGTAGACCAAATGTGTAATTTGTGTTTCATAAGCTATACCCTATAGTTGGAACATGGACAATTGTGTAGCTCCTCTTAGGCCCGCTTTATGTCACACACCTTGATGACAACATCTTGTCCCAGTTCATCCACTCTGACCTTTATGGACTTGAAGGTACTCCTCAGAACATTTCCACTTTGTGAGGAGATTCCGTGATTAGATAAGGGCCTTAGGTATGCTCTCCCTTTATTGGGAGTGGTAGATCCCTGTTGGCTACTCGATTACCTCAGAACACCTCATTATGTGATCCTCATCTAGAGGCCCACTGGGGCGCGTGGATTAAGGTCAGTATAGGATCGGTATCAAAGAGATATCCTTGAGCGCCAGTCGGGATACTTTGCCCAATTTCTTTATGATGGGACAATGTGCATTTAATGAATGATCAAGTATGATTGTCTCATTCACAGGTCTCAGATGTGCTTCTCTTAGCGAAGCATCCTTACCAGCAAACTACGATCAACTCTTGATCACAGGTTGCAGATCTCTTGCTTGATCCAATCAAGGAGTATGACATGTGCTAGTCTGTCTGGATCAACAATGTCCAGTCTTGTTGATCCTATGACTAGGGATAATTTAGACACTAACATAATTGCTATGATAGAAATCTTATTATCATAATCTATCATGATTTCCTTCATGCTATGTTATGTATCATGGACTTAATTAATTAATTAAGATACATATCAATTCAACATATGAATATCAAAAAATTAATTTAGATACCTTTCATATTAAATAATAAATTTATTAACGTCTGATAAGTGCTAATAGCCCGATTGCCTTTAGAGCACTTCTCTAACAGGGTGCGCATCACCTTTAAAAACCCGCGCTTCAAGTGTGCCTTTAAGCAGAAGCCTAAGAGAATTTTGTGCTCTGTGTGTCTTGCGTATTAAATAACTAAAGTGCATGGTATCGCATTCAATTTATAGAAAACATCAAAATTAAAGATTTTAGCAGGAGAAAAAAGCTATAATATTTTAGTTTTATAATGCATTGGATACATATGAAACAAAATTGAAGATGATTGTAGTTTCAGTAGTTATTTTTATACTAGAAATTATAATTGAATGATAAATGTTTTCAATATATGTGCGAACCCAGCTAGGTTTTAGGGGTGATTTTATTTATTTCTCTTTTTTGGGGACAAGGAGGAGGGAAGTCATTTTTATTTTTATTATTTTGAAAGAGGGGGACCAGATAAAAAATAGGCGTGATTTAGGGAAAAGAGTCAAAAATGGAAAAAAGATAAAATAAAGAAGAGAGGGAGACAAGGGGAACCTAGAGGAGAAGGAAAGGGGGAAAGGATGAACATAAGGAGAAAAATGAAGAACAGAGAGAAAAGGAGGAGAAAAAAAAGAAAAGGAGAGGAGCTCTAGAAAGAAAGAGAGAAAAGAGAGAGAGGAGGAGAGGGTGGATGCAGATCGAGCATCAAAACTAAAGATCAGTGAACAATAAATTTGAATATTTTGTTCTGCTCATCACGAAACCACCCCATAGTTTTTTAGATAAGGAGATTTCAACGAGTTAGATTTTTATATATCGAAGGGTCATTTTCGGAGATTTACCAAATGGGTTTAGTTTCAAGCTATTTAGGTCAGCTTTTAAGTTCTTCTATTCCACTAATAAATTGTTCCAAGTTTTAGATATGTTTGAGATAAGACATAGATATAGATTATGAATGGTGGAGATTATGTTTGGAGATCTCATATGATAGTTATGTTAGTTTGAACCAGTAGTTGCTGAATTCGTTTCAATTTCAAACAATTTCAGTGTAAGATTTCAATCTTCTTATTCCACCATTGGATTGTTTTGAGTTTTAGATAAGACATAGATCTTGATAGAGCGGTGAAGATTGGTTAGAGTCTCAGAAAGTAGATCTTCGGTATGAGAACAATGTCTACATTTACGGATTTTAAGAGAAAATGGTGTTTTTCTCTTCAGCATCCGGATTTCATCAGGGTCACGATCCACATCATTCGTAGTCGATCAGCGAGTTTGGAGGAGTTCGATTACTCCAAAATCGATTGGATTTGAGTCGTTGTCGTCTTGATCTGAGGAAACGGTACGCTATTCCAGGATTTTAAGAGAGAGAAGAAAATCGATGTTTTTTTCTCTTCTTGTCTGGAATTTCATCAAGGAATTCACGATCCGTAATACGTAGTCAATCGACACGAAATTAAAGGACTCATTGGTCTGCATCTGAGCGGTGATTAGATTTGGGAGTCCCCGAAGTAAATCTTCGATGCGAGAGCGGTGCTTATGTTTTAGGATTTGAGAAAATCAATCTTTTCTCTTCACTGTCTGTTTAAGTGAAAGGTTCGTCATTTTGTTTGTGTCAATCGACTGAACTTTGGAGAAAAGTTCTTGGCTCGTGATCTTCATTCTGAACGGTGAAGATTGGGGTTGGATTTCGGAAAATTATTGTTTTGTGTCCGGAAATAATGATTCCGATTAAGGAGATCTTTTATTTTGTTTTATGAAAATTTGTTGCATTTGACATATGATCGATGTATGCCTCTATTTAGAAAATCGTGTAATCCATTTGCTTAAGCCCGATAGTTTAACCTATTAGCGAAAACCCATTTGTAAAGCGATAGGATCAAGGCCCGATAAGCAACCCGTTATTTAGGCTGACTTGCTTGGACCCGTCATATTAGGCCCAACCTATTAATTTAAGCCCAGCCCATTAGGTCTAACATACTTAGGCACAATCTATTACAACCCACTTACTTAGACCTAACCCATCAGGTCTAACCCATCTATTACAAAAATTTGTGGACCCCTATTTTTCACGTGTGTCCTTACTTGATGGTGAGACTCGTTTATTTATTTATTTTTATTTTCTTTGAAAAACCATTTAAAAAAAAAAGGGTTGGGCCTAGATGGGTTACCATTTTAAAACCCATCTAGGCCCAACCCATTTTTTTAAATGGTTTTTCAAAGAAAAAAAAAAAAAACGAGTCTCACTATCGAGTGGGGACGCACGTAAAAAACGTGGGTCCACAAATTTTTGTAATAGATGAGTTAGACCTAATGGGTTGGGTCTAAGTAAGAGGGTTTTAATATATTGTGCTTTTAAATATGTTTGGACCTAATGAAATTTGGGCTAGAATTAATAATTGTGCCTAATTTGTGAGTCCAGTAAGTTGGGCCTAAAATAATGAGTTAGGTTATTGGGCCTTGATCCTATTGGGCTAAAGCAAATGGATTACACAATTTTCTAAATAGAGTCATATATCAATCATATGTCAAATGTAACAAATTTTCATAAAACAAAAGAAAAGATCTCCCTCATCGAATCCTTTATTTGGGACCTGGCTCTTATTTTTTCCAAACTCAGCCTCAATCTTCACTAGTTTAGAATGAATTTCAACGAGTTAGAACCTCTCACTCAATTTGAGTTAGTGGGGCCAAAGGCGAAGCGGGATTGGACCTTTGATGAAATACGGGCCAGAGAAAAACATCGATTTTCTCTTAAAATCAGTAAATAAACATTGTTGGGGCGAAAATATAACATCCGATACTCAAATACAATCTTCACTGTTCAGATTTAATACCAATGAGTTCTGAACCCCTCCTCCAAATTTCAGGTCGATCGGACCACGGATGATGTAGAATTGGGACCCTTGATGAAATTTGGACAGTGAAGAGAAAAAAACATCGATTTTCTCTCTTAAATCGAAACGAGAGGCGCGTTCTCGGACTGAAGATAACTAATCAGAAGATCAAATCCCAATCTTTACCGTTCATATTGAATATCTATGTCTTATCTCAAACATATCTAAAACTCAAAACAATCCAACGGTGGAATAAGATGATTGAAATCTTACATTGAAATCGTTTGAAATTGAAATGAATCCAGCAACTACTAGTTCAAACTAACATAACTATCAAATGAGATCTCCAAACATAATCTCCACTGTTCATAATCTAAATCTATGTCTTATCTCAAACATATCTAAAACTTGGAACAATTCATTAGTGGAATAAGAAGAACGAAAGCTTGCATTGAAATCATTTGAAACTAAAACTGATTTCCAAATCTCCGAAAATGACTTTCGATATATAAAAATCTAATTGTTGAAATTTTTATCGGAAACTATGGGAAAGGTTTAAGTCTTTGAAGTAGAAACAATATATCTAAATTTGATGTTCATCGGATCTAGTTTGATGCTTTGATCGGTATCCAATTTCTCTCCTCCTCTCCTCCTCTTCTCTCCATTTTCTCTCTTTCTTTCTGGAGCTCCTCTCCTTTTTTTTTTCTACTCATTTTCTCTCTATTCTTCATTTTTCTTCTCTTGTTTATCCTTTCCCCCTTTCCTTCTCCTCCGGGTTCCCCTCTCTTTTGTCCCCTCTTCTTTTATTTTATCTTTTTCCATTTTTGTATTTCTTTTTCCTTAAATCACAACCCTTTATGATCTTTGTCCCCCCTCTTTCAAAAATAATAAAAATAAAATGACTTCCCCTCCTTCTTTTTTTCCCTAAAAGATAAAATAAAATAAAAAGAATAATAAATAAATAAAATAAAATAAAAATAAAAATAAATCACTTACACAAGCCCAGTTTGGGGTCTGCAAAATATGCCATCTTAGGATGTAGAATTCATGAGTGTAGCGAATGTGAACAATGGAATTAAGTGAAAGTGTGAAAAGTGGGTGAAATGAGATGAACTCTATCGAAGAATAAAGGAGACCCCTAAAAGTGTCCACAAAGAGCACTAACTCACTCAAACTCAAGCAGCTAAAAGGAGTTCTAAAAAAACGTTAAAGCGAGCAAAAGGGCCAAACAATGCGGAGGCGGCAAAGTCGCAGCATAGATTGAACTCTCTCTAAGAAGGTCATCTCAAAGGTGAAACCTACTCTCGAAACACAGAAAACAATGGAAATTGGTGAAGCCGCCGCATGGATGATGGGATGGTCGTGTGCCTTTGTATAGCGATCAACACCCATCATGGACAAACTCATGAGCTAGCAAGTGGAGAGTATGACAACATAAATAAACCATGTGATCAAAGTGTGCGATGATAACAACCATGAATATTGGTAGCAATATCTTTGATAAAGATGAAATCTGAGAGTCTGAACTATGGTAAAGGCATCGCTGGATATGCGGCTGAAATGAGAGCTTACAAAGGGAAGCCTAGCGCGCTATTCTAGATGTAGAAGGTAAAGGTGAAGTCTGAACGTCTGAAATGCGATGTTAGCAAATGTGATACAGATGAAATCTGAACATCTGATCCACATGAAGGAACAGTCTAAACGCCAGATATGCGGAAGACAGTTTGAACGTCTAATTGCGGTTCTAGCAAATGTGATACGGTCGTCCCGAACATCTTATCCATATGAAGGTGAAATCCCGAGCGCTGATATCGCGAGAAGGCGAGAAGTCACGAGCGTTTAAGCGCAGCGCTGAAAATGTACGGATGAAGTCTAAACATGCGATCCGTATGAAGGCGAGAAGTTTGAGCAGCTTGATATGTAGAAGACAAAGTCACGAGCGTCTAGCTAGCGGTGCTATCAAATGTGATACAAATGAAATCTGAACATGATCCATATGAAGCGGATTTGAGCGCTGATATGCATAAGACGAAGTCTGAACGTCTAATTGCGGTGCTAGAAAATGTGATACAGATAAAGTCTGAACATCTGATCCATATGAAGGTGAAGTTTAAATGCCTGATATGTAGAAGACAAAGTTTGAATGTCTAACTGCGGTGCTAGCACATGTGATACAAATGAAATCTGAACATCTAATCCATATGAAGGTGAAGTCTAGCGCGTCCCCGACGGACCCCCTTCTAGTGACGGGAAATCTGGCAGGCAACTCCACGGTAACCTCCGACCAAGCTCGCTCGGTAATGATTACCATGAAGCTAAGCAGATTAAAAGCTATGAAATTATGCTTTGGAAAACGTGGGTTATAAAAATCAAAATCACACCTTTAGATTTAACGAAAATCGGCGGCATAACATTTGCTACGATGGTCACTTTGAAATACAAAAATCACGTATATAAAACTTACACTCGATATTTTCAAAATCCAACTACGAAATCATAGTAGGACCTCTGGTCCTCATCAAAAATATAAGATAAGAATCAATCAGCATAATTTCATACGCCCAACTACTTTTCTCAAAACCATGCATGCATATTTTAAAGATATTTACATATACAAATGTCACATTTTAACTTTTACTACTTTTACTTTACACCTTATCTTATATATAATCACAACCTGTCTAGAATTTAAGGATCTGGAAAGATCTTTAACCCCGACACACTTTTGAAAAATTATTTAAAACAGAAAAGCTGTGAGCGAACGGGCTCGATGAGTACTATAAGTTAAATGTTGTTATCTGCTTGTATGTCTCCCGATATGAGAAAATCACAGCCATAGAAATGGTTGTAAAAGCTTGTTGTAAGCGAGTTTCTTTATGAAAACCATTTAAATGTCTTCGAAAACTATTTGTTTGTTAGCTGATGAAAACTATTCTGGCTGTTTGAAAAATGTTAAACTATTTATCTTCTTGCTTGTTTGATGGTGGTTAATATCCCGAAAGTGCTATCTTTAAAATCAGGAGTACCAACCCTTTGTGGCCCATTTAAATACCTGACGTGATGCCACGGAACCTCGGAACCTGGCATTGGTAGTGAACCTCGGAACACTACCCGGCTAAGATGGTCCGATGAACACAACGGGATCTCTATAAACATAATGGAACCTAGGAACCAAAATGCCCGGTGATGGAATCTCGGAACCAACACCTCTATCTCGCCATGTCTTGGTCGTGGCAGCGCCCCAACTATATACCGAATGCGGGGGGCGGCTCACTGTAATAGTATCTTTAGATACAGCTTGATTCTTGAGCCGGTGATATAGTTAATCATATTATCCATAACCTTGCCATGCACAATCAGAATAATAAGCCCAGGAAGCGGGTGTGCCATCGCAGGGGTTTGCTAAACCAGGCCAAAGCTTGTTTCTTAAATCTTTTTGAAATCAAACTTCTTAAGTATAGCAAGTGGGAGGTAAAAAAATGCTTTATAAATTTATATTTTCAAAGCACTTTACAAACTTGTAATTTAAACACTTCGTTTTTAGAAAAGAATTTGAGTACTCACATTTTCTCGACTAATTTCTTTCCAAATCTTGTCAAGCACTCTAGATTCTCGTCGGATGCTCAAATGTATACAAAAATCCATACAAAGAAATGCAGAAAATGCCCTCGGTTAAGCGTTTAAGCAATACAAAACATCTGCGGGGCTTTCAAAGCGGTATATAGAGCAGCCCCGGTCCCAACAAGAAACTTTCGTCTTAGTCCATTCGATAAAGACATCGATAATATGATGTGGAAATTGACCAAAATGTCCTACACATTAAATACCCACAATAAAGCTATCACATTTCATGTTTTATTAAGGGACTTTCAATAGAGTCCAAAACGCTTAACATTTACGAGAATTTTGTCGGGCTTGTTCGGTCTGATCCTAAAATTTCAATGCGAGCAGGCCATAAGCCGGTCGAAATTCAGTCCTAATTGTCCGAACACAGTCCAAATTCCTGTAAAATTCTAAGCTTCGATGCAAAATTTTGGGACTAGATTTTCTGACCTTTATGACTTTAAAAGCAAATTCCAGTAATTCATGGCCTTTAGGCTCGAAATAACACAAGTAGGAAAATTTCCTACCTTTTAAGTTTGACAAAAATTTAAGATATTAGATGCCTGCGTGAAACTTCGTCGTGATAAGCTTTATACGCTCGGAATGAAAATCTACGTTAGATTTTAAATAATCTGAGGAAAAACAAAGAAAATATAAAAATAAAAACCGTGGCTCTCTCTCTGGACTCTCTCTCTCCCGTTCGTCCCACGCCCTACCTTTTTGATTTTTATCCTTTTTGTTTTTTTTTTCTTTAATTATTATTATTATTATTTAGATAAACGATTTCTATTGCCTTATTTGGGTCCATTTCTGCCTCGAAAATTTTTATTTCTTTTCAGTTCAATTATTTTAAATGAATTTTTAACTTTCGAAACCATTTTTTGACTTAGACATTTTTCGTAAAAATCTCGCGCGAGAAGTCGTGGCGATTTATCATACGAAGTCGTAAAATATTCCGTCGGTCTCGAGAATTCACTGAGGGAATTTTAAGGTCACTAGATTTCGCGAGACGAATTTAATGGCGCAGTCCGTTTCGTCATTCGAGATCTAGAGAATTTTCTAGGCTTCCCTGAACAATTATGGTAATTTATTATTATTCTTATCCTTTTAAAATTACATAATTGAAATTTCACCAATCCACTTTCCTTAATTGCAAAAGTGCCACAATTCTTTGAAAACTTTATAATTTCACCCTTAAAACGACTTTCAAAAATTCTATTATGAAACTAAATAATTAAGGATACCCTTGGTGCACATATGCGACCCTACAGTTACACATACAGTACACCCTCTCGGGACGGGGTGTTACAAATCCTACTCACTTTAGAACATTTAGATCACTTGAAATGAACAAAGCTAATAAGGATACCTTAATATGAAACAGCGGGGATATTGACTACGCATGCGAGGCCTACGACTCAATGTAGCCTCTTTAATCCCATGATTCCCCATAAAACTTTGATGAGAATGACCTTATTCGCAAAATGCGCTCTCTGCGATCTACTATGCATTAGTTTGCTCATATAAGGTCGAGTGTCAGCACCAATTCTCTTGCTAAGATCTCTGAGTACATGGGAGGGATCTAGAAAGTACTTGTGGGCATGGATACATGAAACGCATTTATGAACCTTAGACAACTCGGAGGAAGGTCTATTAGTCTATATGCTTCCAGTGGTCCCCACTCGGCAATAATCTCATATGGCCCTATGTATACGGGCCTCGGCACCAGCGTCTTCCAAATATGGACATGCTGAAGCACTGAGGAGGACCACATTGCCCACCTTATATTGTAGATCCCTACGGCATTTGTCCACCTGCACTTTAATGCAATCTAAATATTTTGAGTCGTCTCGGACAAGATGGATCTTATCTAAGGTAATTGCCGCTAACTCACGGGCTAGTGGTCTCTCTCTCCTACTTCATCCCGGCGTACGGGTGCGACACTTAGGCCAGCCTGATCTTCAAATGGAGCCATGCCTATCTTTGGATTGATATTTGTTGTTGTGGCGAACTCCATCGGGAGATAATTACGTATCGGCTTCCCATAGAAGCTCTATCCGCATCTCAAGCATATCCTCTAGCGTCACGAATAACGGTTCTCAGTGACCATCGATTGAGGATGGAAAGCTGTACAAAATTGTCGAGTCCAGCTAGCATCAATAAAAGCGGACCAATCTTGGATGTGAATCTGGGGTCTCGGTATGAGACTATCGATATAGGAACACCATGTAATCTAACTATCTCACTCATAATTGGCCAACTTGTCAAATGGTGTTGATTCATAGCGGAAAATACGCGGTTGTTAATTACATCCCACTTTATCACCCATGCTTTGTGTTGTCTCAGAGTTACCGATTCGTGCTTTCGTCGCAATAAACTTATCCTTCCCATCAGAATTCGGAAGAACATGCTCTGCCCGGGCTTACGGTGCTCACGCCTTTACCTGTGGCAGGTTAGAGCGTAATCTGGATAAATCTGCCGTTTCCTTTTTCATGCCCTTCCGCGATAATAACTCCTCAGTATGATACATCTTAGTGCTACGGGTGCATGGCATATCTTTGGCGAGTGAGCCTCTTCCATGATTTCCTTTTTAGTTCCACTATTTGAGAATTTTATTCGACTCCTCTATGCCGCGCGATCTCTTATCACGGAACTTTGGCGTTTCTACCACCCTCGATCGCCCACCGACTTAATCCATCTACCCGAAACTGCGCGACCTTCCTTGATGCGATCCACGAGAAGAGGGCGAACATAAAATGATGCAGTGTCCTGTGTCGGCTACACCTGTGAACTCCCAGATCTCAACTCTATCTCATTGGAGATATCTCTTATACTGTAGAGATAAGCATAGGAACCCCGGTTTTTTAGGCTTAAGGCATTAGCCCTTACATTAGCCTTCCGGATGTGGTCTCTATCGTGCAATCTGAATCCAGCAATCAACTCCGACCAGGCGCTGCCTTAAGTTAAGCTCTTTACGGTGAAGATATCTTCTTGGGCTCTTATGATCGGTGAATATCGACGGGGAACAGTATGAATATCTGGATCTTTGGCGAAAACCCAGCTGCACTGTAGTTCTAAATCATGGTTGAGGTGGATTACCGTCTTGCTAGCGGCGGACATGGTATCACTCTACCATCCCTGCGTCAAAACACACCTAACCTTGTTTGGAAGCATCACTGTATACCCAGCATGCGCGAATCGCTCTGACGGTGAGTACTTCAGCTCTTGGGGCGCATCATTAATCTCTTTTCGGCTCCTTAAAGTATCTTGTGAGAGTATCAGGCCACAATTTGATCCTTTTTAATAGGTGGTGATGGGGTTCTTATCTTGAAAATCCCTCGACAAATTTCCTGTAATAACACGCGATCGAGAAGCTGGACTTTAAAAACATTCGTGGCTTCCGGTTCACTTTATGGCCGATCTTAGGATCACACTATTACCTTACGCGAAGTAATACATGACCAAAGCTACTTTGCCAACCAAAGCGCTGCCACTAAACTTAGCGTATAAGCGGCGCTCTAAATTTGCAATCTTATTCGGAGATACTTTGCATGTTCCTCTGGGTTGCTGATACACTAGAATGTCATCCAATAGTCTGATCACAAACTTATCTAATACGGACTACTGAATACCTGTTCATCGTCGCAGGCAGTGGGGCATTAGTCAATCTGAATGGCATCACTAGGAACTTCGTGAAAAATGGCCGTATCACAAATCGGCTGATCTGAATAATTCTCTCGGACCCTCAAGCGATGGTGGTCGACCTTAGGTCGTCTTAGAATATGCGAGATCCATGGTGGTCAAATAACCATCTACTCGGGAAGCGTCTTTGGTTGCGTGTTGCCCGATTGGTATGCATAGTCTGCCTGGCCGTAGCTTCCATCTTTCTTCTTCTGAACCCCGCGACTCCACGGTGAGAGTACTAGGTCGGATAAACCCCCTTGCTTACTTGATTCCTCTGATGTGCCTTGGCTACTTCGACTCTAAGCAACCCATGTGGAGGAATGGATATCTGCTCAGGTCCTGGAATCGATTTAATAACAAACTCGATTACTCTATCGCGGGGTAAGCTTTGGAAATATCATTTGGAAGACATCGGAAACTCTTTGACTTTGTATAAGGATGTCTTCCCGGTAGTGTTCCCTCTTGTCTCTATCCACTACAAATGCTAAATAACCACAGCGGCGCTTTTAAAGCATTTTTCGACGGTCATAGCATTAACAGAGACTAGGGGCGATCTCTCTTGATTCCACTTAAATATCACGCTGGTTCATGGCCCGAACCAATCTTACTTCTTTCTTATAGCAATCTAAAGTGGCTCATCACAGATAACGATCATGCAATTATATAAATCATGGATACCTAGCACTATAGTCATTGGAAAATCCTTGTGCGGATCGACAAATACGCTACTTAGACTATCCTTTCGGATATCATAGTATCCCCATTGGGTCTGGAAACCACCATCTGACCATCATAAGTGGGACTCATATCTGGTGCCTCGATTGAATGAATGCTTGAAATAAATGAATGAGTGGCTCCTGGGTCCTCAATGCATATGCATCATGATCGTGGCGAAATCATACTAGTAATCACGTCTTGTGATGCATCTTTCGTTGTGTATTTGTAAATGCAGGAGCACGAGTCACGAGTACCACTGCGTATCATTGTCAGGGTCTTGCCTCTGCCTCCTGCACCCTCTTTGCAGCCTCTACCCGGGTGTTATCTTTGCCACCTATACGGACACTTCCCCGGCTTGTTGCGGGACCCGCAGTGCTGGGGTAGATATACTGTACCTACCTCCCGGAGTCTCACGGCTACTAATTGTGTGATCTCGGATAAAGTGACCTTCTTGCCACTGAAGTAGAGCATCATGCTCATCTCATCAGGATGCCTCCTCGACATGGGGCACAATGGAAGATGATCTGGGGTCTACCACCTCTTAGAATTTCTTGGTGGTGAGCCGGATCCCTGGCTAGATCTTTGCTCTCGTGCGAGCCTGCAGCGGTCCACTTCTTTCCTTTCTTTCCTACTGGGCGGGTGCAGTTCTAGTGACTAGTGTTAAGGAGCACCTCTCTTGCGTACGGCGGCCCTGAGGTTAGAAACTGAAGCTGTCCTTTCTACCTTTGTGAGCCTCAAGACTTTTCATAAACTAACACAACAGCACCAGCTTTTCTTGGCTATCCTAAATATTTTGGGAAACCTGTGTCTCTACCGTCTTTAGGGTGGAAGGACCCTCGTATTACATCACCTTTTTAGTGTAATTATGAACCTGGAAAAGATCTCGTATCTCGTCATATCTCGCTAGCTAGAAGCGTAACCACATATAATATGAAGTCTCACAGTGCCTTTAGTTGATCGGTACCATCTAAGTTTTAGCCTAATTTTGAAGCTCCTATCGTACCCTCTGCTCTTACGGAGGCTCCAGTACTGACCAGACCATTTCTTTGTAACAATACGTATATCGCTGATCCATCGTCAAGTACCGCCACACGGAGTGCGGCCCTCGATGGTTTTGTTGAGAGTGATTCATTGAAGCATTTTCAGATCTAGGGTGTGCTGACATATCTCTGGTGGTGCCTCGGTGCGGAGAATCCTAGATCGACCTCTACAACCTCGTCCACGGACATAATCTTTGTGATTCAAAGTTAAAGATTGATGGCACTTTTCAGTATTTGAAGTGTGGATTAGCAAAACAATAAGGTTGCAATAGGAAAATCATTATAAAAACAATTCTATGATACGCTATGAGCGATCGAAACGGGCGAACTATAAGCTAAAACTACTCGATACCAGCGGCGGACCCCTTCCTAGTAGCGGAAATGCGCCGACCAACTCCACATTAATCTCGAGTAAGCTCTTTCGGTGACAAGTTACCATGAAACTAAGCGTTCTGTGTCTTTGGCTAAATATCTGGAAAAGCATAGTTATAAACTTTTCACTTTTCTATCAAAATCACACCTTTAGATTGCTTGAAAATCGGCGGCATAACGTGCACGGTGGTGACTTAGAAATGCTAAAAATCACACCTTCTTCTAAACACACTCCAATATTTTCCGAAATCCAGCTCGATCATAAAGCTAGGACCTCACGATTCACTCAGCCATCTGGAATAAGAATCAATCGACATAATTTCGCCATGACTGTTTTTCAAAAACCATGCATGCATATTTTACAAAAGATATTTACATATACAAAATGTCACATTTTAACTTTTACTACTTTTACTTTACACCTTATCTTATATGTAATCACAACTGGCTGTCTAGGATTCAGGATCACAGAAGGTCTTCGACTGGCTACTGAAAAATTATTTAAAAAGCAGAAAAGCGTAGGCAAGCGAGAACGGTGGTATTATAAGTTCTAAATGTTGTTGCTCTGCATGTACCTCCCGATATGAAAATGCGTGCAGAAGTAGTTTGTAAAGCTTGTTTATGAAAGAAATGAGTTTTTGCTATGAAAACCATTTACAGCGTCTTTGAAAACTATTTACCTTGTTAAGCTGTTACGAAAAACTATTTACCTTTGCTGAAAATGTTATGAAAACTATTTATCTTTTGTTGAAAAACTGTTTGATGGTGGTTAATATGCGAAGAAAGTGCTATCTTTGGAAATCAAGTACACCAACCATGGCCCATTTACAGAAATACCACAGGCGACGATGCTCGAACCTCGGAACACGGCATGGTAGTGAACCTCGGAACCCAGCTGAGATGGTCAGATTGAACACGGCGGGATCTACATAAACATAAATGGAACCTCGAACCCAAAATCCTACGGTGATCAGACCTCAGACCTTGACACCTCATCGCCATGCTAATTGAACGTGCTAACTATACCCCAGAATGTGTAGAGGCGTACCATTTAATATAAATATACTAGATCTAACCTATTGCCGACGGTATTATAGTTAGTCATAATATGCTATAACCTTATCATGCACAATCCAAAATACCTTGATATTGAAAAGCTGTGTTTGTGCCTATCTAGGGGTTTTGCTAAACCGAATGGCTTGTTCTTAAATCTTGAAATCAAACTTTTATAAGTATAACAAGTGGAAATGTAAAAAATGCTTTACCTCTAAATTTATATTTTCAAAGCACTTTACAAACTTGTAATTTAAACACTTTCGTTTTAGAAAGGATTTTGAGTACTCACATTTTCGACTAATTTCTAACAAATCTTGTCCAGGCACTCTAAATTCTCGTCGGATATAAAATCGCCTATAATCCATACAAAGCTCTTTTGAAAATACTTTGATTAGCGTTTCAACCATAAAACATGAACTTCCAGGCTCTTATATCGAGCGAGAAACTGATTAACAAAACTTTACGTCTTGAGTCGAATTCGATAAGGGCGTCGATAATATGATGTGAAATTGACCATCCACTTACCCCATTAAATGCTCCATAAAAACTATATGTTTGCTTGACTTTTGGTAAGGGACTTTCTAGAGTCTAAAGAGCAGAAGAAACATTTAAGAAATTTTGTCGAACTTGTCGAGCTACAATCCTAAAATTTCAATACGAACTAGCCATAAACGAGTCCGAAATTCAGCCACGATTGTCAGAACACGATCCCAAAATTCCTAAACTGGAGTCTAAAATTTTGGGACTGAAGTTTACGACCTTCCACGGCCTCTAAAACAATTTCAAGCCATTATAGCCTTTAAAACAAAGAAATAACACAAAGTAGGAAAATTTCCTACCTTTTCAGGGATTTGACAAAATACAAGATCCTTGGTACCTACACGTATCTGCGTCCCTTAGATAACTTTGCCACTGCCCAATAATCTGATAGATTCTGTAAATTTGAAAGAAAGAAATAGAAAATATAAAAAATAAAAGCGTGGCTCTCTCTCTGGACTCTCTCTCTCGGGTCGTCCCATCCCTACCTTTTGATTTTATCACATTTTTGTTTTGTTTTCTTTAATTATTATTATTATTATTTGATAAGCGATTTATATTGCCTATTTGGGTCATTTCCTACCCGAAAAATTTTATTTCTTTCCATTTCAATTATTTTAAATAGACTTTAACTCAAACAATTTTAAGAGCTTAAAGGATTTTTAGTAAAATCTAGTCACGAAGAATCATTGATTTATCTGAAATTAAAGTAAAATATATTTACGTCGGTCGAATTCAACGAAATTTTTCGGGTCACTGAGTTCGCGAGAGACGAATTTAGCAGTGCGATCCATTTCATCATCCGAGATCTAGAAATTTTCCTGAAGCTTCCTGAACAATTCTGGTAATTTATTATTATTCTTATCCTTTTAAAATTACATAATTGGAATTTCACCCATCTACTTTCCTTAATTGCAAAAGTGGCACAATTCTTTGAAAACTTTATAATTTAAACGCCAAAGCGACTTTCAAAAATTCTATTATGTGTAAATAATTAAGGGAAGCGCTAGTACCTGTGTCGCGACACTACGAGTTCTGACATCTGTAGTACACCCTCTCAAAGGACCCGGGGTGTTACATGATGCGCGCCAGAGATGAAATACGAGCGATCATAGGCTGCGGCTAGCATGTGATCGCAGGATATGATGCAGGCTTATCTTGATCCATATAAAGGTGAAGTCTAAGCGATCCTAATATGGAAGACAAATTACGAACTGACTAAGCTGCCGGTGCTAGCAAAATGTGATACGAGATGGAAGTCGAACATCTTATCCATATGAGCGAAGTGGACCTCTTGATATGCGAGACGAAGGTGCAGGCGTCCTATTTGCGATGCTATCAAATGCGATACAGATGAAGTCTGAACATTTTATCCATATGAAGGCGAAGTCTGAACTCCTGATATGCATAAGACGAAGTCTGAACGTCTAACTGCGGTGCTAGCAAATGTGATACAGATAAATTTTGAACATCTGATCCATATGAAGGCGAAGTCTAAACGCTTGATATGTAGAGGACGAAGTTTGAACGTCTAATTGCGGTGCTAGCACATGTGATGCATATGAAGTCTGAACATCTGAACCATAGGAGAGTCTCGGCGGCAGTCTGAAGGCGAAGTGCGAGCGTCTCAAGTATGATTATGCGCGCGATCGCGAGATGATGTACGACATCCGATCCATATAAAAGAAGAATGCGAGCGCCCTAATCGTAGATTATGTCTGGGAGCGTGTCTCAGGTGTGGTGCTAGCAAATGTGATGCGGTGAAGTGCGAATGTCGATATCGCGAGAGATGAAGTCCCTAAACGTCCCCAGCGTAGTCTTTGGCAAATGTGATGTAGATAAAAGACTAAACACTGATCCATATAGAAGGAATTGAAATACGACCTTTTGAAACTAGCTGAAGATATAAGGCGAAGTATGAAAGTCCGAAATCTAAAATGAAGATGGCAAGGCGAAGTGAACACCAAGCCAAAGCTAAAGAAAGAAGAGTCTAAATGCATGAAATCTATGAGAGCGAGGCTTGTATCTAGTGTGCGGGTCTCGAACCCACACAGACAATCTGCTATGAAAACCTTATTTGGTATAAACATATGTAAAAGGTCAAATAATATATGCATGGATCTATGTATCTCAAGAACACTGCTCACAATGTAAAGGGGATCCATTAATCAAATAAAGACTGCCAAATCATCTCATCAATAAAATAAGGGGATATGTGAATGTTGATTATGACGTTGATTTTATCAACAGAGACCAAAAACTGATTGAGTTATAACATAACAACCAAAAATTATTCAATCCCCAACAGTCATGCCAAAAAAATTTGTTTGATTGGTCTGCCATAAAAATATGTTTTAACATTTAAGAGTAATAATTTGCAATTTAAATTGGTTTTGAATTTCATCAACGCAAATTACATGTCATAAAGTAATAAAGTGGATTTTAAAGTCGGATATCATTCCCGAGTTGATTGAAAATTTAAGATTAACTACCCCTCGGCTACTCAAGATCTTCACTATTTGAACTTCCAAATTTCGGGATAGATTTAACTTCTAAAATGCAAAGAGAATAAAATATTAGAGATAAATGATTAGAGAGAGTTACTAGACTAAAATAACAGGGAATGAAAATAATTATTTGTGGCCAATGCACTTTGCAAGTTCCAAATAAAATATAAGTATAGGATATGAACCTTAGGTGTCGAGAGCAAATTAGTGTAGCACTAGATTTCTCCTAACACCACACATTTCACTCACCAGCTTACCATACTTTTATCTCTAGACAATGGGTTTGAACAACTACTTGTATGATTTGATCCTCTTTTAAGATCTGTATGTTTTTCCTTTTCAGTATTTCACAGTCATATCTTAAGACTGGAAATTGCTTGCCCCCATAAACAAGATAATACAAACCCTCTCCAAAATAATTGATATCTCAACCATCAATTAGACAAGAATTCCCTCTCCCCTTGATTAGAATCTCTGCTAACACAGGGTTGAGATTGTTCCTCTCATTTGAGGTGAAACCTCTCAGAATTAAACTGTGAGACCTCGGATAAAGTAAACCGATAGACACAGGTTGCAAACTTGGAAAATTTCTAGATCTCGGATGACGACGGATCACATCGTTGAATTCGTCTCGCGAAATCTAGGTACACAGTCAAATTTCGTTGAATTCCGAGATAGTCGAATTTTCATGTATTTTGAGGCAAAACGGGCCATTAGCGGGGCGACACGTTGCATGAAGGTGCAAGCCACGTGGCACTAGACTTGGGGACACTTGGCATGAGTGGCGAGTGCGAGCTACTAGAATGCATGATGTTAGTGGTTGGTGCATGGCTTGGCATGGGTGACACATGCCATGACTTGAGCCATGTGTCAAGCTTGATGCAAACATGTCTAGGCTTAGTGGATAAACATGGAATGGATCAAGCTAAGGGAAGGAGTTCTTCCTATTCTTTGAGATCGAGTTCTAGAGAAAGAGGAGAAACGAAGAGAGAAAAAAAAAAAGGAGAAGAAAACCGCCAGGAAGGAGAAAGGGAGGAGGCTTTTCCTCCATTGTTTTGGTTGGGTAGATCAAAAATGGTCCTACACACTTCAAGATGTGATTTTCCTCCTGGTTATTTCCTTGTTTGGGGCCATAGAGTAACATTGGATTTGAGATTAGTTTGTTATTACTTGAATGATACCATGGCCATAATTTTTCTAGAAGCCCCGATTTTGTTCTTTGCATGTTATTGTATATCTTTGTTTTAAGGTTTTAAGGCCGAAAATCCAGGTTGGTGTGTTATTACTTGAATGAGATGCCATCTGAAATTTTGCAGGTTCATCTGATTACTTGCATGTTATTGTATATGTTATTTTATGGGTTTAGGCGAAAATCAGGTTGGTGTGTTATGCAGACCAGTGCCATGCAGAATTTGGAACATCTAGTTCTGCATTATTGTATATGTGCACACTACGGGTTTTAGGCGAAAATCAGGTTACAGTTTTATTTATCCTTTGAATGAATACCATGCAGAATTTTTTGGGTTTAGCCTTGGTTGTTTAGGCCATAAAGCTCTCGTCCGAACTCCGATTTGGGTGTTCTTAGACTCTATGGAGAGCTCATGGAGTCAAGAATCTAGCCATAAGCTATTAAGTGGCAATAGGTGCTCACATCAGTGCTGAAAAACTGATTGTTCTGCCGTCATCTGAAAGTGCTATCAATATAGGTGTTTCAAACATTGGGTTATGTATGTTGTGCTTGAACATGGTCCATTTCTTGGTATGCGTGAGGCATATGAAACGACATAATATCTCAGCTTAGGAATATGAATTATGACATTAATTGCCCTAAGTAATGGTTGGAATTATGTTAATACATGCTTGAATGATGTGTTGACTATGATAAGGCAAGATGCTAAAAAAAAAAATGTAGTGCATGCTTATGTGATGTACTGGTTTGAATGTGTGGAATATTAACATGACGACATGTATGTTGATGTTGAATTGGATATATGAAATGTTGTGTGCATTAGACATGAGTGTTCATGGCACACACATAGTGTCTGATCATAGAATGTCCATAGAGAGTCTTCATACATTGATCATGGGTTTGAGTCTTGATGCTTTAAGTTGCATTGCATTGGTGTCGTATGTAAATACGTAGGTGTGAGTCTGTAGAAAAAGAAAAAAGAAGAAGATCGGCCTTCGTCAATTTGAATCTGATGACCAATTCCAGTGGGTGCATGAATAATCGGAAGTTGCCTAATATTTTTGAATAAAGTAGTTTGTCGGAGAATGTCCAATAGCTATAAATAAAAGTATTTGTTGGAGTATGTCCAATAGTTTTGAATTACAAAACAAAAAGCTTTTGTTTGGAAAATAGTTTCACATCACGCATGGGAGTCATGGTGTGTGGGTCGAGTCGGTGATGGACTCCGGATTTATTACCCAGTGGCACATTGGGTAATGGAGCCGGTGTAGACTTAGTACATGGGGCATGTAGAGGGTCGTCTCATACATGGAATGTAGGATTCCAACCTGGACACATAGTCTCATTTGGAACGTGCTTCGTCTATTTCGTATGCTGAAATTATTCCCAAGCGTAGGAACTAATGTCGTCAAGCATTATACTACTATGGGAGTCCACAGGTCATTTCCACAGGGAGTGGTTTCTTAGGTGATCCTTAGGGATTGCTATCCAATGAATGTGCGTTTAAAGTAAAATCTGGGGGGTTGTGATTGATTGGTTAGTGTAGGTTAGCAACTATTTAAAAACAAGAAGGCGAATATTAGGATCATGGGTTTTTCGCTCACCACCGACTAGAGTAATACCCACCTCACCCCCCTCCTGATCTCATCTAGGAACCATTGATGAATGGTCTTTGTGAAAGATATCACATTAAAGCATAAGACAGAACGAATTGGTGATAATAAACACTTGTTTAGGCGATTTGTTTAGATCTTAGTATGTATTCGATCAAGCACAACGTGTCTGAGAGTCTCTGTTCACATTATCGAGAAGATGCCAAACTAAGGTTTTATAGATTTTCGTAAGTGTTTAGCATCGACCTGTAATCCATTGAAGCCAAAAAGAGGAATTGAGAACATTGCCTGAAGGAGGTGAGTTTCCACCGTTAGAACCTATCATGGAGGGTTAGAACTCAATAAAACCGAGGAGTCGATTCATGATTAATAAAACACTAATCGTAAAAATGTGACTTGAGAAATAACACTTCCAATTGCAAGGTTGGGATATCAAAAACCACAGAATCAAGTAAAGAATACCAAGTTTATGAAATTCAAGCGAAAGATTACAAAGTATTAAAGCTTCGAATAAAAAACTAAATTACTCTACTCACATGAACCTAAATTATGAAAACATTCCAGTAGATTCGAAACCAAACCACAAAATCCGGTAACATTGCTTTCACACCCTAAAAGTGGGCTTATGCGATTCTCATTAGTGATCTCGAAGTGAGTGGTCGAAAGACAAGCGTCCCTTACACCCAGATTGAAATTCTCAAATCCCTTGAGAGATCGCATGTTGGCTCTTGGTACCCGGTAAAGTGTGGTACCGGTACGAGAATACTGTAGTATCTCAGAGACTTGCAAGTCTGGGTACCCCCATATGTTGTATAGAGTACCATTGCTTCCTTTGCATGATCTGGTACAGGCAGCCGCAGCTACTCATCTTTCTTCTCCTTATTTACCGGGGCCTCTCGACCGGCGGGTGCTGTCGGCAGCTTGATGATCTACATTTGTTCTACAGGCAGAACCCTCTCAGTAATGCACGGGACACAAAACACTGGCACACATAAAAACACTAGAAAGGTCAAAAGCACCTATTCTACCACAAAATGAGAAGCCAAGCATGGCAATGAAGTTAAAACCCTATATAGATATTTACTTTTATGTATCAACACATCCACTGAACCTATAAACTTGCTAGTACTAGCAAGATTTGAGCTAAGTATATAACTCTTATCGACTATGAGGTTCAACAAAAATGCGCTAAGGTGCAGTTAAGCATTGCAAGTTTCCCACAAGGGAAAAAATGAACATAGTGCTATCTTCTACGAGTATGCAACCATGCGGCTTAAATGAATACCTACAGTCCCTGACAATGGATAAAATATCAAGAAACATTTACAAAACGGTCTCTATTAAAAGGACCTGGATGCGAAATAAGGTATGATGAGATCACTAAACTAAAATAAATTCATTATAACTACAAACATTTTTACCATAACCAAACAAACTAACAACATGCATAGAAGTCGAAGACATCACGTGTAACTAAAATCAAAAAAGGTGCCCAAGCTTTATGTGTGTATATAGAACACCTGAAGCTAGGGTTCACAGAAGCAAAATGGGTGTTGGTATAATGAGTGAGGAGTCTACACCCAGTTACTTTAACACCACCTATTCTAACTTCAAAATGCTACTACTCTTAAAATCTCCTCCTCTTGATCGGAGAATGAAAACCACTCATCTACAGTCATCTAACAAATTCGATCCCCTTCGAGTTAGGAGGAGGATCATCTCGGCGTAGTTCTCCTCGTAGGATGTGACTCAGCTTTGGAGAGCTGTGATCTAGTTGTACGCTTCCCGAGGTCGTTTGAACATCATTTGATTCTCATCCGCTATACTTTAAGGGATGTACTCATCGGACAGAGGCGGTAATAGTCAAACCTAGAAATAACAGAAGGGGGATGTCTTGGCGAGGCCGCCGTGGAGCGACACGGTTTTCTTGTCTTGTTTCTTGATGGGTCAGCCCTAGAAGAACTCATTTTTCTCTACTAGAGCCCCTTATCCCAACAGCTTCCACCAGGTTTGTAACTAAGGTCGGGAAGGGGATGTGCATGTTTTCAGTTAGGGACCTCAGAAAGTCCCTCATAATACACCATATTACCAAAGCATAGTTGATAATTTTCAGTCATTATATCTGAAACTAGATTTCTTCATAGCAGCGCTTCTCTTTCCTTGGCCCAGATCATATTATGAATGACCTTGTTCGTCAACCATACTTTCAGGCTTTAATTTCCCGAGATGAACTCGGCCGAGCCTGAAACGCCCATGATGTAGGGGTGGTGCATGGTATTCTCAGGCAGTTAGCATCAAACTGTAATAGCCTTGAAGTGGGTAAGGTCGGTCATGGTGGCGAGGCGGACATAATTCAGCGATCTGCGATCAGTCGGTGGCTGTTAAGTGCTTCCTCAAAATTGTAGTCTCAGGCGGGGTGTCTGTTGAGTTCTCTCTCGAGTTGAGTAGAATTCACGACATGGTCGATGCAATAGCCTTTTTACCTCCTCACCCTTAAATTGTAGATTCAGATCTGAGATAACGACCACGAATGGTGAGTGAACAAAAGCGTTCAATTCGTTTCCCATACGGTGGAAACCCAGCCTTTGATTATTTGGACCTACTTTTCGCTCGATTATGATGTTGCAACCATAGCCTCAATTTCTTCATCTTAGCTCTCACTTTCTTCCTTGCCTCTTTGATAGGAACCTTTCCCTTTCTTTTCCTTTCTTTACAATGCAAGTATCGGCCTTTTGTTTTTACGGCTTCGCTCCGTAGAAAACTAATGCCTACTCCAGTGTTCTTGATCTTGCCATAGATATGGCCAAAATCGCGAATATAAGCAAGAATAGCCCATACACATACAATGGTCTCCCAACAGCCCCATCTCTCACGACAATATCGGACTCACCTACTTGGATCGGTGAGCGTACTATAGAAATGCAGTTTCTTTGTGGATCTGCTAATCGACCAGGAACTTAGAGACCACCAACCAAATCCACCCAAACACAAATCCATATTAACACGAGTGAAAATTCATTCGGGATTGCTCTCAAGGAGATGAGGAGAACTTACCACTCTCGGGTCCTAGTACTTAGGTCTGTGAAGAACTATGGATGCAATTCGGGGTGTGTGGAGACAACTGGGAGAACCGTTTGACCTAGGGTTTGCTTTGGTGAGAAGTGGGTTAGGGTTTCTCTTATAGGTGAGAGGGAGATATGAAAGGGTTCAAAGTATTTGGGAGAAAAGCCTTGAATGGCCATTCATACCTGTTGTATACAATTTTGATGAAGTGGTACCGATGCGAAAAATGTACTCTTGGGTTTGTAGTTTGTCTCTGGGGTACCAATAAGTGTGGTACTGGTACCACTTTACAAAAATTTCCAGAATTCACTACATCTTGGATTTCACTGGATGCTCGCTTCTTTCCTATATACCCCTCAGGCGGCTTGTGCTTATTTGGCCCATGTACTACACTCTCTCGACACCTTCACGCTTACCTTGGAGTCTACCGTACTCCTCGTGATCAAGATTCCTAGGGTTCGAACATAATTGGAAATTCAAGGCTCAAGAGGGGTGTAAAGGGTTGACTCAGTATGATTTAGAGTTAGCAGGAGGAAATTATGAGTGCAAATAATCTTTCGACTACGTATGGGTTTCTCGAGAGAATAAGATGCATGAATTGATAAGAGATACTAAAACAATGCATAAGGCGAAGCAATAGAAAAATGACTTGTTTAAAATCAATGACTTGTGTAGTGTATGAATGGGAGTAATACCGGTCCAGTTGACTACGGAGAATAGAAAAGAATTGGGGTGAGTATGGTCCCAGTATGAAAAAAGTTTTGTACATGCTGTTATTGTGTATGTGCGGGTGAGACTATATGGAGTGCATACTAGATCCACCTTGTTTGCAGTATCCATGGATCAAGTACCATACCCAGGCAGAAAATCGAAAATTTTGCTGCACTTAGGCTCCCTAAGAGCACTTAATTAAACCAAATAGCATGCCTTTAAATGGCTCGACTAATTTTATGGCCCCACAGCACGGAAAATGACATTGCCCTCAATGCACGGACTACACCCAACAGATTATAAGAGAGGGCCAAAATCGGGGACGAGAATGGTGGATCTCAAATAAATTTTTATTTTGTGGTTTTATTTTTATTTTATGATACTATTTATTGTGTTTTATGTTTTATTTTTGTTATTAATAAGGAAGACGAGAAATGAATACGCATAAATGCAAGAGGAAAGAAAAACTATATACAAAGGGGTAGGATAGAGATTACCTTTGAAGGAACATCTTGATGGCGGATCTACTAGTTCCCTCCTTATTCTCTGTGGTGAGTTCTCGAAATGGCTTTAAGCGATGGCCGTGACTTTAAAGATTTTCCATTTCAGTTCGCAATCTCCATTTTGCACCATATGGGTAAGCTTCGCCCAACTGATAGAAAAGATGATCCGCCTAGACGGAGTTTTCTGGAAGTAATCGCAAGCGAGGAGGCGTATAACAATACCTTTTGGTGAGTTAAAAGGTTTTCCTTCCTGATATTCTTGTCATGGAATGGCAGGCCTCTCTTTGTAGGTCGTGAGCTCTCATACGATTCCGCCTTGCCAATTCATCAGCTTTCGTTCATCTACTTGTGATCTACGATTTACCCACTGAGCTGTTGAGCGAAAGAGAGGAGAGAGAGAGAGAGAGCGTGTGAAGAGAGGAGCCAAATCAAAATTAGAGTTTTAATATAAGCCCCTAATATGCCATGTGTTCCATTTCCACCGACGGGATGACGGGCCTTTCATAAACTAGTAGATGGGAGATATGCAGAATAGTCTTGACGATCTGGTCGCCAGTGAGTTGAAGAGTCGAAGCGACCAATCCTTGCGATTTGGGGCAACCGTGTTTTCCAAAATATGTTTGATCTCCCTATTAGCTAATTCGGCCTGACCATTGAGTGCAGGGGTGATGGCGGGTGGAAACTTTGTGGGTGACTCCCATACTTTTTCAACAAGTCTCGAAGAGATTAGATTACAAAAGTAGACACAATACTAATGATTGCATATGAGCCGCTCTAAAGCGAGAAAAATATGCTCTTTCAAAAATTCAAAACAACCTTGTGGTCATTGTTAGTTCTACGTTGGAATGGCCTCCTTCATGAAACATAATCAACTCCAATAAAATGTAAAGGTACCCACAAGAGGGGGGAAAAGGCTTTATGAAGTTTAAACCCCATCAATCGAAGATCTTAATGATTAAAATAGGAGTAAGAGGCATCATGTTCCTTTTTGTGACCCCTCCTAATTGTTGTGCCCGAGCCACAGGTTTCTGTGAAAATCAAGCAGTCTTTAAAATAGTGGGCGATAAAAACCTGACTGCGGGTTTTGTCAGAGTCGTTTTCTTGCGGAGAATGCCCTCCGCCAAGCTTCGGTGGCGGAAGGTGAGTACCCCCAATTTGATGCGTCATTGGATACACACCTTCGTCAATTGATCGGACAGTATTTAAACAAGTATGAGTCATCGAAAGTAGTATTTCTTTATGTCACCAAAAAATTTCCTCTTTTTCTTTGAGGCGTCGGGTGGGATGGAATACATCTGTCTGCTAGATAGTTTATTATGTCACGCATACCATAGGCGGTGGACAAGAGCAAAAGTTGCTCATCGGGAAAGTGTAAGCCTGGTGGGGCCTTCGAAGTGGTCGCCGGAATAATTGGGACCAATTAATTGACTACCATTCTCATTCCTTCTTATCCTTAGCCGTCAGGATTAGTGTGGCGGAGTAGGATCCACCTAGTCAAACGAGGGCTTAGTATCTGCTTAGAGTAAGTGCTTCCTTATTTATGATCCGTGAAAATGGTTCTGAGGAGACCCTACAATGCGACTGAACTTTTCTAGGGGAAAAACGACGACCAGAACTATTTTTTGTAGTTGTGTGGTGGATTGACGGAATCTAAAGTCTTCTTTGGCATAATGGAATAAAGCTTTTTTATCTCACTTTTTGCCCAAAAA
Organism: Tetrastigma voinierianum; assembly: GCA_016808115.1. NCBI lineage: Eukaryota > Viridiplantae > Streptophyta > Magnoliopsida > Vitales > Vitaceae > Tetrastigma > Tetrastigma voinierianum. The sequence goes on from JAEQBH010005681.1 coordinate 50,565, forward strand.
GCTGACCCTATGGCAATCACTAGCGTCACACGATCTCTGGGGATGTGCGGAGATCACATATTGCGGAGGGACAGTAACATGAACAGACTATCAAGGCTCCCTCACGGCTTAGCCATACAAAAGTGTAGCGTCCTTGGCAAGCAAATTGCCTGAGACGGTATGGCACTAAATCTCTTATGAATCTACATGAAATCACTTTGTAATCTAAGAATGATGTTATATCTTTAACACACTTAGGAGTAGGTAAGTTGGAGATCAACTGGCTTGGCTTTATCCACTCTGTTCCTTAACATTCTATGTGTCTAGCACAATCAGCTATGTCTACCATGAAGTGACACTTATCAGTCAGCACTAAATTCCTCACATTTCTCCGTTCCCTCATAAATTCTCTAGGCATCCCTCATACGAATCTCAAAAAATAAATCGTCCATGAAAATCTCAAAATGTGTTCTGTCATATCCTTGAAAATCCCTATCATCTTTGCAGAAATTTGAAGGTTCTGACGCATTACATAATCCGAAGGGCATTTTCCTAAAGTAATGTTCCAAAGGCGGTGACGTGGTTTTCTCTTGGTCCTCCTAAGGCTATCTTAGTTTGATTGTACTACGAGTACCCGGTAAGCGATAAATTAACATACAAACTCTCTCAACATTGATCAATAAAGGTAGAGGAAATGATCTTTCTAGTGCATTGAGTTTCCTGTAATCCCATGCGCGCCTCCAGCTTGTGGTGACCAGCGTGGGAGTGGCTCATTATGTTCATTTGCTACCACAGTAACCCCAGATTTCTTAGGAACTACTTAGGTTGGGTGACCCGCCTTGTTATCTTCAATGGGGTGAATAACCTCACGATCGATTAGTTTTGAACCTCACTTTCTTGTAATGCTTCTGTAGTTAAGTTCGAGTCGTCGTGGTTGTCTAGAGGGTTTGACATCTCTCTTGATGAATCCTATGTGTGTGCAAATCAAGGGTGATTCCTTATCTCTACTGATTGTCCATCCCCTGTAAACGGTTTGCTTGGGTTCCGCCTATCTGAGACATTCTCGCCAGTGACTCTAAAGGGAGGGATATAATTCTTTGGGAAAGTTTCTTCTACCCCTAGGAATGCATATTTGAGATGATGGTAAGGGTTTCAACTGAGTTTAGGTGGTTTCTCTGTAAGAGCACCACATCGCCAATTGGTGGCAGTTTCGAATCTGGGTGCATACCCATTTCTTCGATCTGCCATTGTGCTTGATTATGAAGTCCCGAAACTCCAGTCTCTATATGTGGTTACCTATACGACACAACTTGGGCTTACTAGGCTGGGACAGGAGGATTATCGTATGAAACATGATCTACATAGTTCTGCGAAAGAGTACATCTGGCCTCATATGCTAAATTTATCCCACATTCAGATATTCAATTAATAGTCATGTTCATAAGATAATAATGTTCAGTCTCACCAGTTGCCTTAGTGGCGTGCGGTAGAAGCCCAAAAACGGCCTACCAAGAATCATTGGGCTGATCCCTTGATTCACCGCAGTTAGTCATGAACAAAGTCCACGGGAAAGTAGAACTTGTCTACCCCCGCAATATCATGGCTTTATCCCACAAGATTTCACCTCTCGATCAAGACATTTGGAGGGTGATAGTCGATTAACTCTCTAACCTAGCTCAACATATACCGAGTGGCAACAAGTTATACTCGCTCCCAAGTCACTAGAGCATGTCCTAATTTAATTCCTACCGCTATAGGAATAGTGAGAACTACAGATCTTTATATTTTAAAGACAATTGTTTTGGATCAAGGAAATGGATTGTTCGAGTCATGGGCCATGTAATTGACACACTAGTTTTCTTTTCTGATTACTTTAAGTCAACAAAGCTTTGGCATATGTGGGTTATATGGCATCAATAAAGGAATGTTGACTTAACTGTTTGAACAATTCATGGCAGTTTTAGAGTGATTATTTCACTCTTGGGGGCTCGACCTATGAGGTATGGGCGGGAGGGACATGGAGGCCTTGTCTTTTTCTGACAAACATAACATTGCTCTCAGGGCATTAGGGCTTGTGGGGACACTTCATCGTCCTTAGTGGTTCATTTTGTACATCTTGTTGTTTCCTTAGAATTTGAATGGTTTTGCTCGATTTTTCCACTTAGAAGAGTGGTGACGATGTGCTGCAATGTTCAAGGTGCTCGCTTGGACGCAGGGCTCCAACACTGTTTGATCTTGGGGGTTTTGGACCAGTTTGAAAGAGTTCCTTTTGTTGAAAATTATGAAGAAACTCGGCTTAGTGATTTAGGATCTGACATCATTCAAGGCGGTTCGAAATTTAGTGTTGGTGGATTGTTGAGCCTAGACAAACTGTGTCACAATGTCCTACAAACTTCTCTTATGTGGAGGTTGTAAGGCTATGGGTTTGAATTCCCTTGAGACGAGGGGTGCAAACCTTGGTTAAATTCTGAAATCCACTTGAGGTATGATTTTGGGAGCGGAGGGGCTTGGTTGAAAAGCCTTGGTTTTGATTTGTATGGTTGTTTGGCAGTGTGTTGGAGCCTCCCTCATTCCTCCAACTAAAATTCGGGTGCCCCACGAGTTATAAGTTTGAAATATGGAGAATTGAAGGGCTTTGCTGGTAATTAAGAGCATTAAGCATACATTTGGATTGCTCATTGACTTGAGGAAGGTTAGGGTAGTTAATAGTTGAATGAGTGAGGATTCATGCCAATGGTGCGACTCTCCACTCTAGTCCCATATTTGAAGGTACACAGGAGTACAACAATTACATATTCACAATTTTCTGTTCTATGACCTCTAACTTCTGTAGTTAAGTTAGCTGTTTTTGCTTCTTAGTCATCATTCTCTCTTAAGTGATGGATTCCTCCCCTTGTAGGTGTGCTATGCACTTTAGCGGTGGCATCTAAAGTATTAGTCTCCCAGTTCAAACATTTTTTTTACGCTGTATATGAAAATTGAGGCTGCCTCCACAGCACTTTGCTCATAGAAACTCCCAGCACCCACATCATTGGATGTATTGTTTGTTATTGGGGCAGTCCTTGGTGAAAATATACACAAATTTGTGTCAAACCATGATGAGAGCGATGGAGAGGTCTTTTATTTTCCATTAGCAATAAGGTTCCCGGTTTTTCGAAAAGTTTTGGGATTGCTCGCGCAAGTGCATTAAATCGTGTAGGAGGGAAATTTATTCGAAATTCATTTATATCTTCCAATAAAAATTGAATTGAGTATGGCCAGTGAGTCTATTTGGCCTTTCGCGGAGAGAATGGGAATAAAACCACACAGGAATTATATGGAGGGGCGAGACTTGTATAAGGAAAGCTCTTTATAAACATTCTAAATCTCATCAATCTCGTAGGGGTTCTTAGAATGACCTATGATACCACGGGGAGAAGGCGAATCCTCTAAAACTTCATGAGATTGGTTGCCCTCTTCGGTGGCGAATACGCAGATTTGTTGCATGTTTGAGGTTACGGAGTCTCTCTCGGAGGGTTCTTTTTCCACATTAGACTAAAGGGGCGGAAGACCCAATATTGGTGTAGCCAGTGCCGCCTCTCGCGCGGGGTTGCAGTGGTGCAACCTATCTCCTTGTTAATGGAGGAGTTCATGGAGTCTTTGTAGGTGCAGGTAACACTTAGGCCTTTGGATTAAAGAGAGTTTGCTGATTCTCCGGATGGTCCATTTAGAGTGAGTTCTCTTGAAACAAATGCTCTACTATGAGTTCTTTAGAATCTCTTGGAGTATAATTCTTACAAATCGGCGTTACTCGATTCCGAGAGCCCGAGCCCGGCGTGCACTGACACTGACTAGACGGACATCCACTTAGATTATTCACAGCAATTAAAAAGAAGAGTGAAAGCATGTAGAATTTGCAAATAGATTGTAAATTACCACTAGCTCTCTGGATGAAAACTAGATTTGCTCGCCACTCCCCATGACATTAAAATGTCTTCGATGCACATTTTTCGTATCTTTGAAATTATTCTGGCCGTAGGAACTAATGTCGTCGAGCGTATACTATTGGGAGTCCACGGGTGTTTCCACGAGGGAGTGGTTTCCTAGGTGATCATAGGAGATTCACTATCAATGAATGCGTTTAAAGTAAAATTTAGGGGTTGTGATTGGATTGAGTTAATTAGGTTAACTTAACTATTCACTCTGAAAGAGCGAATATAGGATCCTTGGGTTTGCTCACCACCGACTAGATATCACCTCTTACTCACAATCTCATCTAGGAGCTTATTGATGAATAGTGCTAGGAAGATATACATTAAAAGCTTTTATAAGACAAAGAAAGATTGAGCGATAACAAACACTTGTTTAGACGATTTGCTTGGACTCTTAGTATGCATTTGCGATCGAAACTGGCATGCCAGACTATCTCGTTCACCGTTGTCAAAGAAGATCTTAAACTAAGGTTTTATAAGATTCCGTAAGTGTTTAGCATCATTTGTAATCCCATTGAAGCCTGAGGTGAAATTTGTTACCTTGAAGGAGGTGAGTTTCCACCGTTGAACCCTATCATGGAGGGTTTAGGAGCTCCGGCATTAAACCGAGAGTGGAGTTCATGATTAATAAAAACACCTGTCTCGATGTGAAACACAAAAAATAACACTTCAATTGCAAGGTTGGGACCATCAAAGCCGGAAATCAAGTAAAGAATGCGAAGTTTATAGAAATATCAATGAAGATTACAAATTATTAAAAACTTCGAGAATAAGAGAAAGAAAACTAAGTACTCTACTCTATGAACCTAAAAAATGAGAAAACACTCCAACCGTTCAAGAAACCAAGCCCTAGAATCCCATTGTTCTTAACTCACCTAAAGTGGGCTTAATCACAGGTTCTCATTAGTGGATCTCGAAGTGGTGGTGAAAGACGGCGTGCGCCACCCAGTGAGTCTGCTCAAAGTCCATGAGATCGCGTAATTGAAATGCTTTGAGTACCGGAGTAGGAGTGTGAATGGGGTACGAAAAGTCTGTAGTACTCCACGGACTTGGGGTACGGTGCCACTATATTTAGCCTGGTGCCATTGCTTGCCTTGCATGTGGGTCTTTGGTACGAGCCAGCCGCCATTGCTCCTCACCGCTCAGCACTGCGGGGCCTCTCGGCAGTAGTGCATAATGGCTGACGATGAATCTCCATTTTGTTCGGAACCGAACCACTAAAATGGGACTCGAAAAACACGCACACATAAAAACATGAAGGTCCAAGCACCTATTCTACAAAATGAGAGCAAAACACCCTTAAATTTGGGATTAAAGACCCTATATAAATGTTGCCACTTTTGTATCAAACAAAATGTTTGTGTGATTGTGGCCCGAGGTATGTTGCATGTACGTAAGGTGGGAGTAGCCCTTGTAGGGATTTATCTCTGTTGGTGGGCATGCCAGTCAGCACCAGTACGGGACGAGTCTGAGGCGAGATGGTGCTCATAGAGACCGGGATTATGAAAGCGGGCGGATTGGCCTTGATTCATCTTGTGTATATTTTAGAGCAATTAGTTTTAATATAAGTTTTGTATTAAAGTGATGTAATAACTCTTGGATCTATAGAAATGTATGGTTTATGCTCATGCATATGGACCAGTATGGATCATGATAAGTTGGGTCATTTTTACCTGTATGGGCCTCATGATATAGACACACAGTTCTAGCGGTGGATGGTGGTCGGCGAGACCCTCTGGTTTTGGACGCCATAAGCTATTAGATCATTAGGTGGATCCTTATGCCCTTAGGAACACTAGCTCTTCTTTGTCATCAGGAAAGGAAACCTTAAGGAGTAAAGTGGGGTTAGATCCTATAATGGAAACGGACTGTGGCCCCATTGGGGTGTGGGGCCAAAATGGTAGAATGAGTTTAGCCATTTTTCGAGACCGACTTTTGACCAATCGGCTGGCGTCATGATGTTGGCTAAGCCAGACAGCAGATAATTAAAGAAATGCTAAAACTTGTAATTTATCTAATTTTGTCATTCTTCAAAAAAAAAAAAAACAAAACATAACAGAAGTGTTTATATGGATTAATCTGTAAATGATGGAGCTTGAAACCAAATATAATATCCATTTAAGTCTTAATGCTAAACATTAATAGCAAATACTACAATCATTAAACGTAAAATAAATACTCAAAAAAACATCATTATAAATTATATCAAACTAACTAGTAGCTTCATCAACAATATTCACAATACATAATAATTAGAATTAATGAAGTACCAACCACCAGTCAAGTTCAAAAGTTTCATGATAAAAATGAAACATGTGAATCATAAACAGTATCGAAGTCTAACAAGCAAAACTAATAAACATGTTCATATACAAGTCTAAAAAAATAAAGTAACAAATAATGATATCTTAAAACTGCAAAATCCAAAGTTTCAAATAAATCCACTATGTCCTTATAATCTTCTAATATCTATTAACTGGTCATTATAGGATTTGAAAAAAATCCCAATAAGTCATATATATAATCATTTTTAAAAATTGATAATAAAAAAATTTAAAAAATTGAATTAATGAGATTAGGCTCGCCTAACAGGATAATTATAGATGGCTCGAAATTTTGACGATAGGCCGGATTTTATCCAGGGCTGCTAATTTCGACTGGCCCTCGAGCATATCAAGCCCGATTCGTGAAATGATGTTTCTATTATGTTCCACTCTGTTGATCTTCACTAGTGATATATCAAGTAATCTAAAATTGCATTAGTTCAAATAATATCAGTGTAATTTACTCCCAGTGGTATCTTTTGTATATCGGGTGATCAATCTGTGTCTACCGAAGGGTTCTGCCAAATAAGAGCTATGATACAACTCTTTGCGGGTACGAGCAGCGATATTCGAGCAGTTCAATGTGGAGTAATACAGTTAAATCACTTGTTTTCATAACTAAATATCTCATATTAAATATTGCAAACAATATCCAATATGATTCTTGGAAACTTAACTTTCAATCTGGATCTAAAATGACAACAATTGTTCAAAAACAGAATTCATTTAGAAATTATAATCAAGAGTGAAAGATAAATGAATTTGAGAAAAATTCTCGAATTCCATTGAAGTTAGAAGAAATAGAAGCTTAGCCATTCATCTGCTCCAAAATCCCAGTTTAGATCACTACTAATAAGAAAACTGATCAAAACAAACTAAAAAAAAATACTAAAGAAAATAAAGAAAAATAAAAAAATATATACAATGAGACAAAAGCATCCCCAACCACACAAAAAACTTGATGACTTGGTGAAGCTACGCACTCGTTCCTAGGAGCTTCTATTTATAGGTTTCATAATTGAGCACTAAAACGAGGCGAGAATCACGCACTTCAAAAATTCTAGAAATTTTGCCCTAACTGCTGATATTGTGGTGATTGTCATGCTGATGTCGCGACATCGGAGTTGTTAATGTCGTGGATCGAATCGATCATTACGTGAATCTATTGGGGTAATTCTCAATTTTGGTGATACAGTCAATGCCATTGATGATGTTGCGACATTGAATCTCAGTGTTGCGAATCTTCGATCTTGTCTTGCAGCGCCAGTGTTATGACATTGAGGTTAGTGTCGCGACATTACTCTTGATCTGTGGGTTACTTTGAATTAACCAGCGACTCTTTCTTTTGGCTCTACTCCGCCGGGTTGATGTCGCGACATTGAGTTAATGTCGCAACGGTAATCTTGGTCGTTTCAACAGGATGCTTAGGTGCGATGTTGCGTATTGCTTTGATGTCGCGACATTGTTTCAGCAGTTGTAATCATTTCAGCTGATGTCACGACATTGCACCTTGATGCTTTGAGTGTTTAAGTTGATGTAGCAACATTGGATCTTGATGTTCTGAGGCCCTCTGTCAATATCGTGGTTGATGTCGTGACATTGGAGTTGTGGTGTTGCGACATTGACCTGATGTCGTGACATGGGAGATTTGATATTGCAGTCTTAAGTAGTGTCACAGCCTATGTCATGGCGATGTCGTGACATTAAAGTACTAGTCTGAAACTCTCCACACGATGTTGCGACATTTGATTTCGCTAGTGTCCTTTGCATTGCTACACTTTGTTTCCCTTTCTTGGTGATGTCCACTGGCTATGTCGCGACATTGTAGTAATCAAGACCTTTCACCTGATGTCGCTACATTGACCCTTTTTTTTACAATCTTGATTTATGCTCTTTTTTCTTCAGTGCCTTCTTTTCATAATTTCTTGCAAAAACATAAGAAATGTGGGTAAGCTCCATAATTTTACATTAAGTAGACTTTTAAGCTTGAAATAATCTGAAAAATGGGCTTAAAAATGAGTAGTTTTAGACTGATCTTTCCCCAAAACTTAAAGTTTTGTGTCCTCGAGCAAGAATAAATATTTGTCCTTCATAAGAAAATACTATTTGTTTGTCCTCAAACAATAAAAATCAAAATTTAAGGACATTTTTCAATTAAATTATCTTTTCGAGCGGCTGTAGACTTTGGCCTCGGTAGTATTTCGGTTGTGACATCAAATTCCTAAGTTAAAGCTTCATTTGAGAATCTAAATTTTCAATTTTAAATCCATTCCAATATAGCATGTAATTCTGGCTAATAAACAAATAGAGGTTCTTGGCTACGTGAGTGGTGTTGGTTTTCTGCACATGATTGTTTACAAATTAGGTAGCTTATGAGGTACTATCCGGGAATGATATCCTTGTTGGTCATATATTCTCGCTAATGTAGGCATAACCACAGTGACCCTCTGTCAGAATAGGACTTGACTTGTAATGCATAGCTCTGAAGCCCTTGGGTAGATAATTGGTGTTTAAATTGAAGTTTAAGCAAGCGCATATATTTTCTCAACATTTTACCTTCATTGCTCATCCTAACACTGCTAAAATAAAATTTTCAACCTGACAGAAGCCTAATTAAGTGCATTTTTACGCATTTCCTCTACTGGCTTTCTTTTCCACTTTGCTATTTTCAATTACCAGCATCCGGAAGCTCTTTTACATTATTTTGTTTTAGGTTTGGGTGATTGCAATGTTTGCAGCACTAAGCTTTCTACTGCCCCTTCTATAAGGCACAGGTAAGCAACTCCATTTGATTATGGCATTGGGTATTAGGTGTAGAACACACAAGATATATTATGAAATTACTGTGAACTAGGCAAAACTCACTCTTCTGTAACACCCCAAATATATCCTAAAGTCGTTTTCAGCGTGTTTAGGGTATTTTGTGATATATTGATTTTTAGTGAAGTATTGTTGCTAAGTAAAGAAAAATTTGGCTTAGGAATTATGCAGAGATATAAGGGTAAAGTGGATTTGTCAAAATGAACACAAAAGTCATAGATAAAGATCATGAGGCTATTATAGAAAAAAACATTACTTGTGGAGCAAATAGAAAAGAGTTGAAGGACAGTGCAATAAAGAAACTTAGTGATTAATGCATTCTTGGCCAAACAAGCCTTATGAAGTGAGACCAAATAAGACCAATTTTGGTCTCTCTATTTGAGGAAAAAGGAGAGCAAAGCATTGAAAGAAAGGAAAGAGAAGAAGAAAAAAAAAAAAAGAAAGTAAGAAAAGAGGGAAAGGTATAGAAACCATGTTTTGGCAAACTAGGATTTTTGTTGTGATGTTTGTATGGAGACTACTGCTTTTGTATGGATTCTAGTATTGGATGCTATGATGAATTTGTATGGAATACTATGGGATTTGTATGGATATAATTTCTAGGGTTTTGTTGAGATTCATCATAACCTAGATTTGTTCGAATTTGGTTGGTAAAACCCTAATTTGTATAAGATAGTAGAAATCCTCCCTTTGGGTAGGGATTCTTGGTTTATGATGTTGGGATACATGTTTAAAGAACCTTGAGATTTATTAACACAGTATTTAGAATTGGGCTTGGAAAAACCCTAATTAATCTCTGTGTTGGTTTTAGTGAGGTTAGACATTTAGGAGTTGTTTTTTGAGTGAATCTTCTTGGATTGTTGGGTTTGGTTGATTTGAAAAAGGGACTAATCATTAAAAATTTGAACTGGCTGTGAGGTCTGTTGCGGCGTAGGGACCCATGCGGCCCCGAAGGCTACGCTAAGGCGTGACATGCCACGCCGTGGTGGCTTGAGATGGAGGGTGAGGTCGAGCCTCGGAGTTCTTTAACTACGCCTGACGAAGAAGTGCGTTCTTGTATGTTACAACATGGAAAATTGATGTGTTTTGGTTTTGTTTCTGTAATAACCCATCTTAAAGGCATAACTATTCATGCATGCATTCTCTTTAAAGGCCTTATATATTCTATATATTATTTATCATGATTAAGGGTTAAAGTGACCAAATTGAAAGTTAGGGAGTTAAGTGTTAAGTCCAAACAAATTAGACCATTTGAAATTTTGTCCAAAATATCTGTCAAAGTTTAGAAGGTTATCTTAAGCTTCTCTTTTCACTTTATGTTTCCCGATCAGGTGATAAGAAAAAAGCTGGTTTGAGCAAAATCTCCTCATTTGAATTCAAGCTGACTTTTAGGTAACTCTGTTTCAGATCTGTTTTGCACCTCTATTTTAGATCTTCTTTAAGCTCTGTTTTGGAACAGTTGTCTATAAAAAGTTGACCTGGATTATATCTCTTCACCAGTTTACTGTAAGGCTTGGTAGTGGATTGTTTTCTTAGAGTTATGATCTGTTGAACACCTGATTGCTCATGCTGTCCTGATTCTGTGGTTACTGAAATTTGAAAGCATGTTTCTCCGTGTCTTATTTGGTATTTTACCTAATTTTCTGATATTTTCTACTTTTATATATGATTCTTTCTTTGAAAAATATTGGGGCTTGATCAAGTCTCAATCTTGGCAGATTATAGTGGTTTGTTTAAAGGCTGTTCTGTAACAAAGGGGACTAATGCTGGGTCAAGATTGAAAATCTGTATAATTTATATAGATATGAAGCTGATTTTACATATGTTAAATAGGCATGAGTCTGGTTTCTAACAAAAAAAGAATCATGTATTTTGGATGTATATATTGAGAAGGTTATAGCTAAAGTGAAAAAGGTCCTCATGCAAAACAGGGTTAGGCCGACCTAGGGTTATATATTCCTCATATATTTCGAGGTTTTGGAACTTTATGCATGATATATGACTTATGTATGATTAATATGTTTGGGCCCGAGGAACAGGCATTACCAAGGCGTGGCGCGTTAAGGGTAATCACGGGACATCCCATTTTTGTAGTGGATATGAATGTTTGATACCATGTGTTCTTATTTGTCATTTGATGCTTGAATGACTTGTTTTTTTTATAATGAAGTGATTCAATGTTCCATCTGATATATTCATAATTCATGGGTTGTTATGTGCAAGTGTGTTGATGAACTATATAAGTTACGGTTGACAAGCTATGTGATAAACTGGAATGTTATTATGTACAAATACATGTTATATGACGGATCCATGATGCATGGAAGATAAGAGGATAAGGTTATGACCGACATGTCGAATGTCGCAAATACAAGTTACAAGTTACAAAGGACCTAATAGATTGATCTAAAAGTGATATCTAATTTGGCCCGGCCAACACGGTTACAGGATTCTGAGTTATCGAGTTTACAAGTTTCTGAGTTCGGGCGTACTTGATGTGTTGGAGTCGTAACCCGATAAAAAAGCGGATACATGCAAGCATTGTGATATAAGAAATACATATGAACTATAAGATATTACTATGTTTGATGTTATGAATTATTGGTGCTCTCATTTGATATGGTCTTATATGAATGTGCTAGGAATTATGTAAGTGCTTTGGTTTGATAAAATGAATGGGCTTATGATGATGATGTGAATATTATTGGCATTGGTATCATGCTTTATATCCTCAATAAAGGTAGCATCTCATTAAAGTGCAATATTTTTTGGTTTCTGGTCAAAGCATAAGTTGTTTCTTCATCCTTGCCGCGTCATGGTGATAGGTTGGTACAGCGATTTCCCTCTCACTCTCATCTGACCGGTTTATTACAGACTTTGAATTGTATATGTCAATGTATGTGGTTATCTTTGAAATTGTTTTAGAGGCATGTTTATGAGCAAGAAAAATGTGTATAAAGTGTTTTGGTTGAGTTTTAACGGCTTTTTAAAAAAATAATCCTAATGTTTCTATTGAGGTTGTAACTTACAAGTGGCGTTTGGTTAGTGAACACTGAGTGGATAGCTTATTTTTCTTTACAGTTATAAGAACGAAGATTAGGACATTACAGTTTCGTTATTTCGTTGCTCCGAGGACTCGTCTATTAGACTAATGAGGACCCTATAAGTGTATGCAAGGGTCCATACATGTTTGTAAGGTAAAGGAAACAGAGAAATTAGATCGTACCTCGCCGCTGAGGCGAAGCTTACGGGCAAACTTAATGCCCCCATTGGTAAGATAGTAAGTTCCTGACATGTTATGGGAGCGCACAAGGCCGGATAATGACCACGGCACTTATTACGATGTGGGCGGGCATGTCCACGATGAGTGTGACTATCTGTTAGTGCCCGCAACATACATTCACGATGGGTAGACATGTTACAGTAGAGTCTTTTTGTCGCTCCTGCTTGAGTCTCTGACCAACCTGCGTGGGTGGCGCTCATTACGATTAGTAACTGGCAGCTCCTACTAGTCTTTCTGACACTTAAATGCGTGGTAGGCACGATCTCTGATTCTTGATCGCGGCATCTGCTACTCGACACCTCGTACTATATATATCATTGCAACCGAATTTACTTATTGTCTTTAATATCTTAATCATTTCTTATTCAAGTTGATAATCCATGATTATATGATGGAAGTCTGAACTGAATGGTCAAAACGCCAGCTCTGTAATACCTAAATTTCCGTATAATTAAAGCTCTATGTACCTCTGGGTACTTTTGTACAAGTATAAATGCTCAAAAGTATAAGTATGAGTATAAGCTCTGTAACACATGAGAGATCGAGAACGAGCATAATTTTCTTATAAATTGCAAGTAGGCATATAAGTTTTATTATCACAATTCTGTGCCTCGATTCTAATATCATTGTGTACATCTCACATTGCGACCCTTCTTGTCTTGATATTAATGCATGTGTAATATAAGTCACCATGTTTCCCAAATAAAAATTAAAGCAACCTGAGTTTCAATCTTAAAATTGAGAGGACGTCAAGCGTGCAGTCACACATCTGGGCTGGCACACTGGTAGGGATACATCAACTGCAGGTTCGCGCTCGTTTAGTAATAATGTCGATTTTTGTATACAAATGGATTTCGGAATTGTATATGCATATGACACGTAAGCTTACTGGTGTGATTTTATTTGTTTCATTTTGTATATAATGTTGTGGTTGATTATAGACTTGGGCCCACCAATATACGAAAAAGAAAGTAAAAAGGTGAATCTGATCTGGCGTCCCTGCTCTGCCAAGTGGGACAGGAGGAAGGGTGACACTTAGCATTTAGTTGTCATTTTTTAACCTCAAAATTTTACATTGTTTTGTCTTTAGTCTGACTTTCTCAATTGTTGTAGGACCTTTAGGATTTTGATTGCTAATCCAATAGAGTTTTTCTTGACTCAATAAGTTTTGAATTACTTATGACCGGTGTGTTAGTTTAGTCATTTTCTAGGCCCATCTTGTTCAGTGAGGATAAATTAATATAGCTTTATTAACCTTGCTCTCAATTTCAGTTTTTGTTTTTCAGAATCTAAAAATTTAGCTTTCTGTCCTTGACATCATCACAACTCAAACCCTAATTTCAAATTTTTGTTGTTGCATTTAGAATTTTTTTTCTTTTTGTTGGTTTAAAATAGATTGTTGTTGTGTTCAACTACCAGTTCATTTGTTAATCAATTAAGTTCATTTGATCTAACGACAATAACACCGACATGCAGCAAATTTCTCTGTCATCAGCAAGTATCTTATTCCCTTGGAAAATAACAACCAAACCCCCAAATTTTAATCATGATTTAACTTTGCAACATTCTTACATTCAACCTTTTAATTCTCATTATTGGAAAAACAAGACACCAAACTCTATTTATTATGAATCTCAGACATATAAAATTAAAAGAAAGCAGAAGAATAAGAAAATTCTCCCTTTTACAAAATTTATTGCTTTTTTTATAAGGGAAGAATTACAATGAATGGATTACAAGATGAGCAATATAGAAAAGGTAGAGAGATGGATGTAGAAGAGAGGATTAGAGAGAAATAGAGCTTATTTTTTCTTCTTTAGGTATTTTGAGGGGCTTGAGATTGCCAGTTCTAGCTTATAGTTGACATTAGAGAGTGGTCGGGTTGAGGGTTTCAGTCTTCTAGTTGGGCCACTCCTCCTTGTCAAAGAGATACCATTCTTATGTTGAATGTCTTTGCCAGTAGGCTCATTTGCCTCACCTAATAGAATTCGGGATTACTCGAAACTCTACTAGACTTGATGATTTTATCAAATTGGAATTTACTTGATCCCTATGTGCTCAGTCAAAGTTTATCTCTATCCACAAGGGACCTCCGATTCCTCATATCTCTGCGATTAATGCCTTGGTCTCAAATTTTGGTATTCTTTGTAGAGATATCAAAACCTGCCTTTTGGAGCAATTTTTTCTCCATTTCTTTTTCCTTGATCTCCATGATCTTAACCAGCTCCTGATATCTCATTAGCTGATCATTTACAAATGCCCTCTCCATTTCTTTTAGCTCCGCCCTTAGGGCTTTATCCCTCTTTGTCAATTCTTCTCTCCACTCCTCATCCCTCTGTTGAAGAAGTGCTGCCAGGCTCTCTTCTCTTTTCTTGTCCTCTATGGACTAATTGTTATCTCTCCATCTCAGCTCTTCTTGAGTTGTTCATCTATTCTCTTCATTTCTTCTCTCATCTCTGTTAGTAGAGAGAACAACTCAGAATTGTTGCTCTCTTGCTCTTATGCTCTTCTCTTCCCTATTTCTGCTCTGTTTTGAGTAGGCACTATTTCTTTAGCACTAGAGATGTGATGATTCTTTGGGTAGTCTTGAAACACCCCTCTTCCTTAGGCTGGCAGGGTTTGCCTCCTTAGCGAGTTCTATAAGTTGCTCTCTTGCTTTCTTATATACCTTTTCACCTATCTTTGGGTTTGGGACTCCGGTGAGTGAAGGAGAGGCTCTTAGACCCTTTTCCTACGTCTCATTTGAATGTTTTCCCCCTTGATGGAGAGTGATCGAGCGGGTGGGGATGTTCCTTGAGAAGCTGTTCTCCGCATAGTCTAGAATGGATTGTTTCTATATCTTCCCCACATCCAGACAACACCCCTTTACCAGTGCATACAAGAGTATGGCATGGTCTTGTCTTATAGTTGAGACAAGCTTTGAGTGTAAAACTCGGGTAGGGTAGACTTCCAAAAAGGGGCAAGCAAGAGTAGACATGTCTAATGGGTTGAAAACCTTGAATTTTTCTAGATTTTAGATGATGAAATGGACCTCACCGTTGAATTTGTCTCACGAAATCTAGTTACCCAGGCGAATTTCATTGAATTCCAAGAGAGTCATAATTTCACGTTTTTCGAAGCAATGGGTGTCGCCCCGGGTGTTACATAATGACCATGTGTCCCACATGCATGTCAATGGAGAAGTCCTAACAAAGGGAGGGAAATCAGTTGTGAAGGAGGAGAGGAACAAAAGGAAAGGAAGGAAAAAAAAGAAGAAAAAAAGAGAAAGAGAAGAAAGGAGAGAGAAGGAAGAGTAGGGTTCAGTGGTCTGCTGATCGGTTGAAGAGATGAGATCATTATTAGGCAGAGGGGATACACCTCAGAGATAGAGATTCTTCATTTGGGTTTATTTTCCACCATAAAGAAATTTTGTGAGGTTAATGTCTTTTTTCTAAATTTGTTTGGGCCAAAAATATAGGAATCTTTTTCTTATTTTGGGTCACACACAACGGCGGATTTTAGGACTGATTTTTAGGTGGAAAACTGAGGGACTTGGAACTGGTTCAACCCCATGTATTGTTGGCTACATGTGGACTTGATGTAGACTTGAATCTTTTAGTCGGTTTCCTCTACAGCCAGTTATGGTCCATTTCGAGATTGCTATAGTGAGTTTGTTTTATTTGTTGTGTCGGATTTTTGGGTGACCTTTTGATCGCGATTTAATCGTTTGTGGTGTTCAGAAAATAGGTCATTCAGCCTGACAGGGCGGTTTGACCGTTTAGCAGACAGTTGTTGATTTGTGTGTGATGGCCACGTATTTGTTTTGTTAGTCTGTATGATAACATAAGGTCGAAGTAGCCGGATTAACAGTGTGTTAGCGATTTTGTGTGTCATAAGTTTGATTGTTCTTCTGGCAGTATATATGTTTTAATATGTTAGAAATTGGATGAAATGTTTACAAATATCTTTTGACACACATTATCAAATACATGTCATTATCTATTGAATTGTCCATATGACATTCATTATGAGACATGGAATTGTTATAAATGGCATAATGCATTGCATATCTTGTGAACATCGCATTCATGGGTGTAAGTGCGCCAGTTGCGATCAAACACCTACTGCTTAGTGATTTGATGAGTTGATTAGTGCCCAAATAGTGCTGTGCAGGCTACATTCGAGATAGGTTTGAGTGCTTTTTGTGCACTAATCGTATCAATTAAACTTGATTGAGGTGTTCGAGTCCTGCTAGTATCACTTATGCCGTTTAAGTTATTTTGTTTATTTGGTTTTGCATACCCAGGAGTTTAATATCGAGATATGTCTTGGACCATGAAAGATTGAACCGATTCTCGGCCATCAAACATATCAAAAATTCCAATGAAGAGACGTGGCAAGGTGATGAAAAAGGATGGAGTGGAGAATTTGTATAATTTAGAGAATTTACCGGCGGGATTCTGAAATTTACGTGACCATAGCGAAAATTTAACGAAATCTAAGCGAAACGAAAATTCGCTAGGCTAGCGAGGAATTTATTTATATGTAGAAATCCTTTGTACCTAAGCGAATTCTTCATTTTATTCTCTCTCAAATTTTACTAGGCTAGCGAAATTTTAGCTAACTAGCGGGAATTCAGCGTACATCAAAATTTATTTGTTATCTCGGTGAAATTTCGCTAGGCTATTGGTATTTCGCTAGAGTACGAGAATTTTCGCCTACCTAGCGAATCAGCGCTAATACATATAGCGAAATCCTGCCTGTTGATTTTGTGTAATTAATGCCAAATGACCCGTTTTGGTTTATTCCTCTTGTCCCTGTATTAGCCAATATTTTAGGTTTTCTTGTATTTCTGTGGCTGGGTGGCCTATATAAGCCCCGTCATTTTGTAACCCTAAAGAAGCAATCTTTTTGGCAAGCTTTTTCATTTTGTATGTAAATATCTCCTTGACTTTCGAGTTTAGGTTTTGCTTTTCTCTCTTCTCTCTCCCTCTTTCTTTCATTTTCTATTTTACGAACACCCCTCTTGAGGATAATGACTCAAGAGATGTAGCTAAGTCTCATAACTTTGAAGAAGGGTTGCTAGTACTTGGTTTTGGGCGGATCTGGTGTCTCATGTTTTTAAATACTCACAGTCTTGTATTTAGCCAGTAACTTTTCAAATTAGGGTTGAATATCATTCAATGTCATTACTTTGTGATACTTACCATGCTTCAGGTGCGGTCATTCTTATTGTTAGATGCCTTGTTATTCTTTAGATGGCCTTCTGAGCCTTTGAAATGAGGTTAGTGCTAGGGTTTTATTTGAAAAGGGAGTGTGAATGCATGTTGCTGTGTTGACTCAAATAAGTCGTTTCTAGGGTTGAGTTTTCTGATTAAACCAGATCGGTTATATAGCTTGGACTATGGGTTGCTTCTTGTGATGCGATGATAAAACCAGGGACACTTGTTACCCCCATGTTGTCGGTAGTGACCTCAAACCTTAAGTTACCTTTTCACACTTCACTTCCAGGTTTTACAATTAATCTGACATCAAACAGCTTCCCTTTGTTTTAAACAAATCCGAAAATCGAATTAAAGCCTGCCATTTTCAGCAGTGGTCTTTGTCGTTCATAGGATGAAAACCTGTCCCCGTGTTTGACCACAGACCGCTATCTTGGAGTGGCTTGACTACGGCGATGGGAAGGCTATAAACGAACACCGTTGGTTGCTCACCTACCCGTCGCGAATCATGAGTGGGCTAGTACTATTGACTAAAGTTCAATAGAGTCACATTGTTGCAGAAACATGAAAAAATGTGTCAGGTAATAGCAAGCAGGGATAAATACCCCCTAAGGTGAAAGACTTGGTATTTTTTGTTCTCCCAGTATGTGTCAAGCGGTGGCGGTAGAAGTATAGGAAGGCGTGTGCTGTGGTGAGACCTTGAGAATTATTCATGAGCCATTGAGTTTTTTTAAAAAGTAGTCATTAGAATATGACATCCAAGGTTTTGGTTACTCCATGAGTAAATTTTGTTTGAAAATGATCTGGATCTCGATTAATCAATGGCGGTTTTACTCGCTATGGGCATTATGGTGTGTGATAAAGATTGTTGATTGACTCGAAATTTATCCTCTTTGGCATCATCAGGTAATGGGTCGGTAATGACTGGAGCGTGGTGCGTAATTGAGTCTCATCTCATTTCCACGACCCTTATATAAATTTATGATGAATTGCATAATCTGTATGAAATGATTTGAGTGGAATGCAAAGTGCTAGCAATGCATGTGCACTTAGGTGGGGAGTAGCCTCTGTAGGAAGTTTTTCTACTGGGCTTGGCTCACCTTATATGGGATAACATTTCAGGTGCACCATGAAACCGGTGGGCGACTAAATTAAATTCAGAGTATGAAAAGCAGTTGTGGCTTTATGCTTCTTTAAAGTATTGGACAAACAGTTTTGTAATATACTTTGTATGAGGTTGTAATTAAACTCCCTTATAATATGTTTTTACAGAAAATAACATAAAATGTTCATTGAATGTAAATAAGCAGTTCGGTAGATGAGATTGGGCTTGATTCATGGTATAGGGCTGATATCACGGGTATTTTCAGCGTGTTAATGGTTGGTGATGGACCCGGTTTTGGGCATACATTGAGGGTGAGGCGTAAATTTGACAAATGAAAACCATGCCTTGTCGCACTTACTTGAATCACCTCTGTGATGTGGCGTTGCCAGATGGTTTTAATCTCCGACATTGTCAGGACCATTTGTGGTTTCTTTGACAATTTGTATTCGGGCTCTCTTGGAGGCGGGTGCGTTTTCTGCACCCCTTTGATCTCAACTCCAGGGGAGTAAGGAGATGGCCGCTCACCGAGTGGGTCCATCTCCTTGACATAGCATGTGGTTCTTACGCTGCCTTTGGTCTGGCGTGGCACTCTTTGTGAGGCCTTTACCCTGTCTCCCTATGCTAGCTCACCTTCTCCCAGCCCCATCACTCGATTTCCTCCTTGAATGGAGACACCAACTACTTGAAGCCTTTTTCCTCTACAAAGCCCTTTTTGGCCAGATGCTTGGGCAGCTTCTATCTTGCCGGATAGAAGGTTCTTCTTCTCTGCTTCCACCATAACCTCTATTTCTCTTGGGTTTCTCCTCAGCCCTCTATAAGCAGGTTTCCGAGGTTCATATTACCTTCCTCTACCCTAGTACTTTGTTCTACGTGTTTCCAAAATTCTTTCTAGGGTTGGAAAGTTAGGGTTCTACATGGTTTGGCATTTTGAAGAAATTTGAAAATGGTAGGGCTTGAAAGTTTGAGAATGAAAATTTCTCGATGTGTTCCTTTTATAGGTGGGGCGCCCTCGCGTAATGTCGATCACAGCTCCTATGTCACGACATTGGGTTGTGTTGTAATGCTGTTGCAATGTCGTGACATTTGATTGATGTTGCGACATTGACGATGTGCGATTACTACCGAAAAGTTTATTTTACACCCTTATGATACAGTTTTGAGCACTTTTTGTGTGTTAAGCGGCTAATTAACCCAGTGTCATGTTAAGGACCGAGATCTGATCAAGTTTTTGTAGTAAGTTTTGTTGTTTTAGACTGTTTATAAATAGGGATTCGGCTCAATATGTGGAGAATCGAGTTAACTCATAGTGCAAATGAAGCGGGAAGAAAGTGCGACGAGCGAAGAGTATGCACCACCTTGTTCGCAAGGGGTTGCAAAATTTCTAACCCTGCCAATTTTGCGAAATTTGCTCTACATAGCCTCTCGACATTTGTTCCTCTGCCTTTGCTTTGACTTTTTGTCTTTTGATTGTCTTCCAATTATTGCAATAGTGTTTGTTTTGTTATTTTAGTAAAATTTTGTAATGGGTTTGTATAAAAGCCCACAAACGAGATATTGGTTTTGGTTTGGGAGCTTTTTGATCATTAATAAGTTTTATTGAATTTTTTGAGTTTCTGCTTTTTCTGTTTCTCACTAGCCCAGCGACTCGGGGATGACAATGCAAGGATGGTGACCTCTTTCTCCTTGAAGAAGAGAATTTAATGGGCAAAGGATCTTGGCTGATGAGGGTTCCATGTTTTTCACGCGGTATCCTTGCCGTTCTTTGTTCTCACCTTTGGAAGTTTGATCCTTGAGTCACCTTGAATGGTTATTATTTAGTAAACTTTTAGGGCTCAATGGATGCTTGTGCTAGATCCACTAAGATTCATGGTTGCCATCTGAGCCATTGGAAGGTGAGTCGAGGAAGACTTGTGTTTAACTGTGAGCATTAATGGCGGTGAATGCCATTTTTAAAGATATTTAATGAGGGTAGTTTTTATAGACAAGTGATCCGGTTTGGGGAGATGACTATAGGTCATCCTCCTAACACGAGGAAATGACCCCGAAACCTCGGTTACTTTTAGGAACCTAAGCCCAGTGACCTAACACTTCAAGGAGTTCTAACATTTTAACTTATTTTACTTTTAGTTTCACCATCAAAACCCCCATTTTTTTACCAAATCCAAAAATCCAAACCAAATTCACCAATTGAACTTCACTGCAAGCCATTTGTG
The DNA here is from genome assembly GCA_016808115.1 of Tetrastigma voinierianum. Lineage (NCBI taxonomy): Eukaryota > Viridiplantae > Streptophyta > Magnoliopsida > Vitales > Vitaceae > Tetrastigma > Tetrastigma voinierianum. The sequence continues at coordinate 71,461 of JAEQBH010005681.1, forward strand.
CGAAAACCCATCCACGTGTTACGACCACAGAGCCTTATCTTTGCGTGCTTATGCTACAACGATGGGAGGAAATAGATTATAAAATTTGTTGATTTCGATACCCTCGGCCCGGCCACGAATCAAATGGCGCCAGATTCTTGTGATGAATACGCCAATTACCAAAATGATGAACCTCCAGTTTGCCTTTGATCCTCATCACAAGCTTTGGTGAATTTTCCTTTATCATTATTTTTAGTATTTTACTGTCAGTTTTTTTTTTTAGTTTCATTTCATTGTTAATTTGTTTTTTTTTTAAATAAAAAAAAACTAAAACCTTTACGTAGGATTGTTTCTTTGTTGTTTGGTGTTTGCCCTGTTCTTGCTGCAGGAGTGCATGTTCCAATGGATTAGAAATCCATAAGGCAAGTTGGTCAAAGTCAATTTTCCACAGGAACTAGATTCTGGACTAAACTTGAATACTGACCAAATGGAACTACCAGAGAGGCAACACGATCGTGTTCAGTGGAGAGAAACCTAATGCATATAGGTGCTTGAGGGAGGATTACATGCACCCTCCATGGGTGAGTGCCCTCTGCATGGTGCATCGGCTAATGCACCATGGCGGTGTTACAACCATAGTTGGGGGAACCACCCAAATTTCTCATGGAAACCAAGACCTCCACAATATGCACCTCTTGCACATCCACAATATCCTTAAACTCCTCAGCCATTACAACCACCACAGTTAACTTCTTCAATTGAGCAAGCAATACTGACCTTAAGAAAATTGGTGTGTAATTTTATAGAGGAGCAGAAAGCGTTGAATGTCCAAACAAATCAAAGAATTGATACTATGGAGAGCTCTCTGAACCAAAAGTTAGATGGGCTTCAAAGTGACCTTGATCGAGAGAAATTGACATCACACAGTACTCATTTCAAAGGCTCACGATCGACATGTTCTTTGGAGGAAGATAATCCGGAGGAAGAGTGCTTGATTGACACCTGATTGGAGAGACATTATGCTTATGACAAAAAATAAAACAATCTCTCCCCATTCTTTGTGAGGAGGCGTGAAGAACGTGGAAGAGCCCATTAAGCTTATTCTTAAACCATTTCCAACAAATTGAACCACAGTGCCAGCATGACCGCAACTGACTACTTGGCCTTCCCTCTCACGACCCAGGTGCACATCTGCCTACACTGCGACATTAGGCACATGAAACACCTACTCTAAGGCCATCCCATACCCTTGCTTGCTGTCACGATACTGGAAGTTAGTGGCCTATGTTCAAACTTTGCCTTTCAGCATCACAAACATCGACAGCTTGCTCATATTGCATGGCACAGGATGGCGATCTGAAACTAACTCTTGGTTTAGATTTGGAACCTGTGGACCTCGACAATTACACTATTCGAGGGTCTCGGGCTTGAGCGGTTTTTGGGGGGAAGCGAGGGCGAGACCTCGGTCTCCCACTTTTTGTTTGAATTTTTGGTGTTATTTTATTTTATTTTGATTTATTTAGTTTTTCTCTTTAGATTTCCTCTAATTTTAATTTAATCATTGTTTTTAGCTCATTTTTAATTTTCCTGCATCTTTCTTTAATTTTTCAAGGCTTATTTTTTGCAGGTTTGTGCTTAATTTATACAGTAGGAGGAGGTACCCAGAAAATTTCACAACCCTTGTGAAATTTCCACGAATTTAATGATCGCGACCATTTTAGAAAGAAAACAAAATAGGATCTTGTGTATGCGCATGAATCACTTGTAGCATTTTTGTCTTTTATATAAATAAAAAAATTATTTTCTTTTATTTATATATTTATATATTCTAAAAAAATATATTTCAAAAAAAAAAATTGTCTCTGAAAAAAATTAAAAAAAATTATTATTATTATTTTGTCTTTAAAAAAAAAAATTTTCATTGCGAATTTTCGTAGCCCCCCAATTTTTGCACCCTTATTTTCTTTTGGCCATAACTTTTTCATCCGAACTTTGTTTTAGGTAATTTTAGTATCATTGGAAAGCTTAGAGAGTGTAGAATCTAAATATAGCCTGAAAGAACACTTATGAGATTATGATAAGGGCGTAATTTTCAAAATTCTCCAATTGGTCCCTTTTAACCTATATTTTCTTCTTCCAACTTGATCGTTTGAAGCCCAATGAGGTGAATAAGGCCTCTTTGGAAGCATATTTTATATTTTTTGATTTCCATTCTTGTAACATAATCATATTTTGCACTATTAATATTTTTGTTTAACACTTTTCCTCTCTTTTGTTTTTTGTTTCACGTGGTTCCCCCTCTCTACAACCAGCTACATTTCTCCTAGGAGGTATCACTTCCTCCCTTAAATTTCCAATCCATGACCACATTGAGGACAATGTAGAATTCGGTTGGGGGAGAGTTAATGAAGGAAATGTTAATTTATGTTTTGAGCAAGTCTATTTTGTTTTGTTAAATGACTTGCTAGTTAGTTTGTTTTTTTTTAATGTAATTCATGTTTTAGTTTCTAGTTCATGCTTTCAGTCTTATTTTCAGAAAAATTTTTCTTTTTTTTTTGTAATGCCCAACTTACAGTATGAGAAATTAAAATTTTGTTCCAATGTTGTTGATGTTAGAATGGTGTTATGCTTAGTTGAGTTGATAACTTGTTGAAATTCTTATTGTATTTAACCTTTTTTCTTCCACATTGAACTAACCACACACTGTGCACATTAGCTGAAAAACTGTCTTGCCTTCTAAGCCCTGCAAAAGTCCGGCCTAGTACCTTTGAATACCTTTAATAGGTCAGGACCCTTGAATAAAAGACCAATGAGTCTTTCAAAAAAAAAAAAAAAGAAAAAGAAAAAGAAAAAGAAAAAGAAAAGAAAAGAAAAATTGTGACGCTTTGTCTTGAAACCCGAGCACGGTCCGAGGGTATATGGCGAAAGTGTTTAAGCAAGTTACCCTAAACTAGCTGTTTGAAGTCAAACTTTGTGCTTGTTACATGGGTGAATAGGCAGAGTTTAGCAAATTGTAAGTGCTTGGGTTTTTGAACTTATTAAGAGTCTGGGGTAAAACCTGAAGAGTTAGTGGTAGAAAGATTCTTATGACTTGATACCTAGCTGTTGGTTGGGGAGTCATCGGTGGACCCCCGTTCCATGGGCACTTGTGAGTTCGATTCCCTCAGCATTGCACCCCTACACAAAAAAGGAGTTATGGAATAAAGTGGGTCACGATCTATTGGGGTTGGTTGAATACGCTGAGTTTTGAATAAGAGCTAGCTTATTGATTATTTTGAAAACTAATTAAGTTAACACTTAGGTTTTGTGGAAGATGTTAGGTTGGTTCTCTAGAGGAGCTGACCTTGTTTTGATGTTGGTTTCATAGCACACACTCTTCCTGAGATGGTCATTGGACAAGGCTTTGATAACTTGCGCTGCAAGTTGGGTTTTATCACTTCAATGATTTTGAAAACCATTTTTGTGTAGATATATTTATAGCTCATCTTGCTTTTATTTGCTTTCTTCTTCTTCCATTGCTAAGGGACTAGTAATGTGTCGGTTGGGGGGAGTGATTACTACCCAAAAAGTGCTATTTTACTGTAAGACCCGAGAAATTCCAATTTCTGGAATAAGGGCAAAATCGTAATTTCGATTACGAAATTGTAATTTCGGTTAAAAATCCGTAATTTATTCTCTAGATCTCGGATGACAAAGCGGATTACTTAGTTAGGTCGTCTCGCCAAATCTACAACTGGCACGTAAAATTTCATTAAATTCCGAGACAGTCGGAGTTGACACGTTTTTCGAGGCATACATTTGTTAGTCTTAGTAAAACGATTTTCGTTGAAGCGAAAGTCACATATAACAATAACACTCATGTGCCATAAGTGGTGTGGTAAATGATGAAAATGGACGGTAGAGATAGTCTTAGTCTCGGTCTGGTAAAAAAGAGGAACATAATGGTCATTTGGAATTTGATTTTAAGTCACTAAAGAGACAATAGTGTATAGTGTCGTCTCTCGTTCAAAAAGAGGAAGCCAAAAACGTGAAAGAAGGAAAGAAAGAGCGAGTGACTAATGAGATCCCCAGTTCTAGTGAGAGAGTCGTGCTTCTCTCTAGAAATACACGCGATCCAACCGTTGGCGGTCTTCGGGACAAGAAGAAGAACTGCTCTACGCGGAGAGGGCTTCACGTGGGTACCGGATTTGTGAGTTTTTGACAAACTCCAAGAGGTAGGGGTTTCTCCCTACTTGGGTTTTACTCCCATTTTAAGTGTTTTACTAATGTTTCGGTTGAATGAGGCCGTGAGGGGCCGTTTGATCGATCCCAAAACTTGGGACCCGAATTGACAAGTACGAAGAAAAATGGAGCGGCTTGTGGCCTCCCGTTGTTTACAGGTTGATTAAATTGTTCATTATGTGTTAATCATGTATTGATTGGATTGGCAGAGGCGGAAATGGCGAGTGAAGCAGGTTCACTAAGTGAGCGGAGTGAGATGGAGTGTGTGTTTGAGCTAGTAAAACCTAGGTTTTTACTGTTCCTGTAGGAATAGTGACACAAAAATATGCTCATTTTTATTGACAGATATGTGTTTAATGAGAGTGATTTTAAGTGCAATTGCTCGTGTTTGATCGATACTTAGTGAGCTAATTTTGATGCTTGAAATGATAATTACATGATATGATTGTGTGATTGGATATTTTGTGAATATGTGCATGTTTACATATTTGCATGTGATTGAAACGTATTGAAATGGCATACGTACGTTACTTATGCCTTTGGAGCGTCCTAGAACTATAGGAGTTAGTGCATGAGGCAGTGCCAGAGAAAATGGTTGAGGAAGGGTTGTGCAAAATATTAATTATCGGGTAGTCAATTAAAAATATCAATTGTCGAATGAGTGATATTCATCGGAGGTAGTCCCGCAGTGCATTATATCAATGTCGGGCGACCAATTGATATTCATCGGAGGGTGGTCTGAACAAATAATATATCGATCGTCGGGCGGCCCGATTGATATACTCATCGGAGGGTTGTCCATGACTAACAAAACAATGAATTCTCATCTGAGAGGCTTAGGCGAGTGTGAGAGAGAATCGACGAGGACTTCCGGGATCCCGAGTTGGTCATGTAGACATTCAAGTAGGATCATGCATTTGCTTGAATGTGTGTTTAATTTGGAACATTGCCTTTGCACTTGGGTGGTGAGTAGCCAGCCCAAGGGGCGATTCCACTGCGATCGTTAGCTCCTTAGTCGAGGATATTGTCTACGGTGCGGGGGCGTGCGGGGACGGCTCGTCCTGAGGTAGGGATTAGAAAGAAGCGGTTGTGGCTTTGGTTCCCGATTTAAAACATATTAGAACTATAAGTTTGATATATGTTGTGTATAAGAGTAAAGCATATTAACTCTTGTAAGCCCCATTGAGTATATAGTTGGATTCTTAGTTGGTATGTATATTGGTATTGTTTGTAGGCCCCAGTGGTAGTATTACTCATGTGATTGGATGTTGGATTATATTGCAGCATTTGGGACAGGATATGCCAGTCTTGTATTTTGGGTAGAGCTCGGTACAAGGAGACTGCGCTGGAGTCCACCCCGAAGTGGCGTCGGGTAACCCAGAGCATCCTTGTGTCCATGGAGTTGACGGGTAGTCAGGACCCACCGAGGTTTTTGGGGCGTCACATTTACACCCATATTAATACATGTTTTGAGCACTTTTTGCATAGTAAACAACCTAATTAACCTAATTGGCATGTTAAGGACCTAGCAAGACTACTAATCAAATTTTGTGGCAAGTTTTGTTGTTTTTGCAGGCTATTTATACTATGAATGAGGTTGGCTCGACCATGGAGAATCAGAGTTCAACTCATAGTTTACAAATCGAGAAGCGGGAAGAACAACGCGAGCGAGAAGGAAGAGTTTGTGCACCTTGGCAATTTCGCGGGAGTTACGAAATTTAAGTAGCCCTGCGTGAAACCCACAGCGACCCTACGACAACATTCTTCTTTTGCCTTTTGACTTTGTCACTTTTTGATTTTCTTCCCGATTTGCCCCCATTGTAATAGTGTTTGTTTTTTTTTATTTTGGTAATTTGTAATGGGGGTTTGACTATAAAAGCCCCCAGACGAGATATTGTAAGCAGTTTTGGTTTTAGGAGACTTTTTGGATCATTAATAAAGTTTTTAGGTGCCAACCTTTTGGTAGTTCCCGCTTTTTCTCATTTTCTTTCATTTTCTCACTAGCTAAACAACCTCTGAGGATGATAACTCAAAGGATGAGTGGCTAGAACCTCTTTCTCCTTGAAGAAGAAGATGCGGGCAAGGATCTGAGGGAGGGCTGGGGTTCCATGTTTTTCAACGGTATCCACTTGCCATTCTTGTTCTCCACTTTTTAACTTTGGGTTTGATCCATTCGAGTCACAGCAGATGGTTTATTATTTATTAAGCTTTTAGGGGTTCGGTGGATGTAGATAGATCACTAAGATTCGTAGTTACCATCTATGAGCCATTGGAAGGTGAGTGAGAGACTTGTGTTTAATATTTGAGAGCATTAATAGCGATAGATACCATTTTTAAAGATATTTAATAGGGGTAGTTTTTATAGATAAATGAAGGTCGGTTTGGGGAGATGACTATAGGTCATCCTCCCAATGAGAGAAACCATTTGAGAAACCCTCGGTTGCCCTAGGGCCTAAATAAGTGACCTAATAACACTTCAAAAGGTTCTAACATTTAACTTTATTTTTTAGTTTCACCGTAAAAACCTGTTTTTACCGTCCTAAAATCCAAACCAAATTCCTTTGGTGAACTTCCTTTGCAAGCCATTTGTCTGAAGAAAAGCCACGTAATATGTTCGACCACAGAGCCACTATCTTTGCATTAGCAATATGACGAGTAGGAGGAGAAAATAGGTATAGAATTTTGTTGATTCACTATACCCTGGTGACACGATCAATGTGTGGCGATGATCTTGATGTCGCGACATGTTCCGGATTTTCTAATTGGCTTCACATGATGTGGCGACATTGAAATTGCTATGTGGCGACATTGCTTAGGTTTTCAAGTTGGCTTTTCAAGATGTCACGACAATGGAAATGCAATGTCGCAACATTGACTTGTCGCGACATTTCTTCAAGGTCAGTCTTGGTGTTGCTCTTCTATAAATGCGATGTTGTGACATTGGGACAATGTCGCGACATTGGGGAAATTGTTGGAATCGGTGTTGCGACATTGCTGTCGATGTCGTGACATTGAGAATGAGTTTTCTTCTTTCAAGTAGAAATTTTTTACTTGTTTTCCCCATTTATTTCTGCAATTTAAGTTCATGGTCGTGACTATAAGTCTATAAACATTGAAAAAATCTCGGTCGAGCATGAGCATTAATATAGATTTTCAATTCGAATAATTCAACATATATTCATTGTTATTGCATAAATTTTCACACAACTATTCAACAAGTGAATTAAGCTACCTGTAATTTCAACAGAATGAAATTACACTCCACCGACTTAGTATATGCCTCATTTTCATAGAATGAAGCAATGGTAGCTCCTTGTAGTTAACTACATAATTCAATGCAGTTTGAATCTTCAAAATGACCTTCATATATTCTTGCGACTTCATTATCAGACGTTGATTGTGATTAAATAAATTGCAATTAAATTTAACAAAACTACTCTACTTCTAAACTATTCAAAGCACTAGAACACAAAATCACATAGCAAAGAAAATAGGAAATTTATTGGGTTGCCTCAGTAATTGCTCATTTTTATGTCTTTAGCTGTAGACATTCACTTGCTGTGTGTTCTATTTAAACAATTCTATTGATCTCTCTTCAAATCTGGGACTTTTCTTCATTTGGTCTTCCTCCTAACGACAATGTTTCATAAGTTCTTCTCAGGTGGTTTTGATTATTGCTTTCGAGGGAGTAGCTACTGACTACGTATGGACCATACACAACTACTTAGGTTTTCTAGCGGAAAAAAGTTTTGAACTGAGTGTCAGTGGACCTAGCTCTCCTACTCTGAACTCTTTCCTCATAATCTTCTGATCATGCCACTTTTTACTCTCATCTTTGTAGATTCTAGCATTATCTTAAGCTTCATTTCTCAGCTTTTCCAGTTCATTCATTTGGAGTAGTCTCTTCTCTTTAGCAACTTTGAAACCACAGTTCAGTTTCTTGATTACCCACATAGCTTTATATTCAAGCTCTAGAGGGAGATTTCAAGGTTTTCCAAATGCTAACCTGTATGGAGACATTCCAATAGGAGATTTATAAACGATCCTGTAAGCGCGGTGCGTAAATCATCCCCAGCCCGATTGACTGAGTCTTTCATCTTTGGTGTTAACTTCTTGTCTTTTTCAATATGTTCTTTATCTCCACTGACCCCAGATATTTTTGCTTGTCCATTTGATTGAGGGTGATAGCTAAGGCTCATTACATGTTTGATTCCCATATCTACTCATCGGTTTTTTCAAACGGTTTGTTTGCGAAATGGCTACTCTCATCACTAATGATTGTCCTTGGGGCTCGAATCTACTAGAGATATTTCTTTAGATAAACTATACTGTATTTGGCATAATTTGCAGAGCAGGCTGTTGCTTCCACCCATTTGGATAAATAATCCACAGTTAGGAGAATGTATTGATTTCCATGAAGGTGAAAGGTCCCATAAAATCTCTATCCACATAAATTTGCACCACCCGAGAGGCATTTCATATATTCTATTTATGTTGCTCATTCTATGACATCTATCAGACTGTTTAACCCATTCAACACAATCTCTGAATAAGGTAAGCCAATAAAAACCTGATTGGAGAATTTTCTAGGATGTTTTTTCTCTTACAAAGTGTCATCCTTATGATGATGCATGACATTTATCAATTATTCCACCTTGCTCATCTCTTGTCACACATCTACTGATGATCCGATATGCTCCTCTTCTAAACAATAGTGGGTCATCCCATATATATACTCTGACATTAGTTCTCAACTTTCTTTTCTAATGGTAGCTGAAGTCTGGTGGCATGATTCCACAAGCTAAGTAATTAACAATATCAACATACCAAGGTAGTTGGACTGATACCTGAAAAAGCTGCTCATCAGGGAAATTTTCTTCAATTTTTGTCATTCTTTCCTTTTTAGTAGGTTTTTCCATTCTTGACAAGTGATCAACTATCACATTGTGACTTCCTTTCTTGTCCTTGATTTCTAAATCAAATTCTTGCAGCAGTAGTATCCACCTGATCAGTCTTTGTTTGACATCTTTCTTTGCCATTAAATACTTAATTGTTGCATGATTAGTGTGTATGATGACACAAGCCCCTAAAATATATGGCCTAAATTTTTCACAAACAAACACCATTACTAACATCTCATTTTCTATAGTTTAGTAGTTCTCTTGTGCCTCATTAAAGATTTTGTTGGCATAGTACATTGCTTTGAAAATTTTCTCTGTTCTTTTTCGTAAAACTGCTCCCATTACATAGTCACTAGCATCACACATGATTTCAAACTCTTTGTTCCAATCTGGTGTTGCCATGATGGGAGCTATAACCAATCTGGATTTAATTTCTTCAAATGCAAATCTGCATGATTCATCAAAGTCAAACTTTGCATCATTTTCCAACAGTTTGCATAACGGTTTGGAAATTTTTGAGAAGTCCTTTATAAATCTTATGTAAAATCCAGCATGTCCTAGGAAAATTCTTATCCCTTTTCTTACATTATAGATTGGGTAGAGTTTTATGACATAAACCTTAGCTTGGTCAACTTCTGGCAAAAGCTGCAAAATTTGTGTTAAGACAATTTCTTCCCGATTTAGAGCTAAATTCTTGTCTTGGCGCCTCTAAATCAGTCTACAAATTTTTCAGGCAATGCTCAAAACTAGATCCATAAACTGAGAAGTCATCTATAAAAATTTCCATAGCCTATTCCACCAAATCTGAGAACATGGACCTCATACACCTTTGGAAGGTGGTAGGAGCATTACATAATCCAAATGACATCCTTCTAAGAACAAAGATGTCATAAGGACATGTAAAAGTAGTTTTCTCCTAGTCCTTAGGGGCTATGACAATTTGATTATAACCAGATCCATTAAGAAAACAAAAGTAAGGGTGTCTAGCCAACCTGTCCAACATTTGATCAATAAAGGGCAAAGGATAGTGATCCTTTCTGGTTGTTGTGTTCGGTTTTCTGTAATCAATACGCCACTCCATCACATCCGGAGTTCTTGTTGGAGATCGGTTCATTTTCTCATTTCGTGGCCAGTGAATCCACCCTTTTTTGGAACCACGTGAACTAGGCTCACCTAAGGGCTATCTGAGATTGCATAGATAAATCTTGCATTCGATTTAATATCTCATTTCGAGCAGCTTCTTTCATCAACTGGGTTCCGGGTATTCTCGGATGTTTTAATTAATGTTTTTGCATTCTCCTCCCGGGAGGATTTATACATGCAAATTGAAGGAGGCGATCCTTTCAAGTCTTCTTGACCAAGCAATGGCTTCTTATATTTCTTGAGAATTTTGATAAGTTCTACTCATTTTCTCTTGTCAAGTCATTTGCTATGATTCTGAGTTGTGCTCTTTCGGCTCTAAGAAGGCATGCGGATGCTTGGGTAATTCCTTAAGAATTAGTCCTTCATATATTTTTTTGACTTCTTGTCCCTTCTCTTAACTGTTGCTTGACTTTTTTGCACTAATTTCTTTTAAACTGAGTACCGTTTCTCTAATTTCAAAACTAGAATTCAGATATTCAACATCATGAGCCTCAATATATTGGAAATTCATCTCATTCTCAATCATTGAATTCTGGTTTTTACAATCACTAATCAGTTTAGGACTGATGGGAACAAATTGTTCTACAATCTTACTTTCAGCATTGTCACAATCAGATTGTTTCAGGCTTTGATTCAAATTGAAATGTACTGCTTCATCTCCTACTCTAAGAGTGAGTTCTCCCTTCTTAACATCTATCAAGATAGCTCCTATAGCCAGGAAAGGCCTTCCAAGCAACAGTGGGACTTGTGAGTCTTCTTCCATGTTCATTACTACAAAGTCCACAAGGAAAAAATTTTCCCACCTTGATGAGTACATCTTGAGGACTCCAGCACAAGCGAGCCATGGTCCCCAGGCTACGGTCTACATGACTTCCTGAAATAGTGGCATCAAGTGGATGCTTTCCCCTGAATCACATAAAGCCTTCCCAAATTCAAAATTCTCTATGGTGCAAGGGATGGTGAAGCTGCCCGAGGATCCTCGTACGAAAAGGTAAATTCTTACGAATTCTTGCTTCTGGTGAGCATCAAAACTCACCACTCATTTTTTAGCAAATCTCCTTTTCTTACTCAGAATATCCTTCAGAAACTTTGCATAATTATGCATTTGGTATCCTCAACAAAGGTATGTTTATCTCTATCTTCTTGAACATGTCGAGAATTTGAAACACACTCTCCATCTTTGCTCTTTGTAGCCTTTGAGAAAATGGAACAGAGGGCATGTAAGACTCGAGAAAATCTAATTTTCTCAAAAAGGGCAAAATCGTAATTTCGACCAAAAATCAGAAATTTATTCTCTAGATCTCGGATGACGAAAAGATTTCACCGTTGGAATCGTCGTGTAAATCTAGATAGCACGTGAATTCGTTAATTCAGAACGATCGGAGATGGCACATTTTGAGGCATCGCGTATCGGGTCTTAGTAAAAGCAGGCACATGTGACGTAACGAAAGTCACCTATAACATGTACTCATGTGACACAAGTTACATGAATAGAGAGATGATGGAAATGGATGGCCGAGATAGTGCCAAATATTGAAAATCCAAGCTTAGGGACATAATGGTCATTGTTAAATTCTTAAATGACAAGACAAAACATCATGCTTTGCGTCTCTACGCTATTAAAAGAGCCAAAAACGTGAAAAGAAGACATGGGAGATGCAGTAGCCATTTTTTGAGTTTTTTTTTAGAGAGAGAGCAACTTCTCTCTAAAATCCCAGAACAATCGGCAGTGAATTCTTCGGGATAAAATAGTGTTCTCTGTGAGCCTACGCGTGGACTCAGGTTTTGAGGAGTTTGATGAAACTCCGTGGTGGGAAGTTTATCCTACTTGGGTTTTACAACTTTGTTGAGTGTTTATAATGTTTCGGTTGGATTGAGGCGCTTAGAAAACGGCTAGTTTGATCGGTCGAAAACTTGGGACCGAATTGTTTAATTATGGAACCCAAATTTACGGGTTCGTATTTGCTCACGGGTTGCGAGTGGCTAATGGTGTAATTCGCCATGGATTGTGTGTTCTGCGATAGCCATAAGGCGGAATGACCATTGGATTTCGGGTTCCTGAGTGGAACCGACATTGAGAGAGCGGCTATGAACAATAAAACCCCGAGGGTTTTACTGTTCATGTGAATAGTGACACGAAAATAAATTTTTATGTGAAAACGTGTTTGGTCGAGTAATTCAAGTTGAATTGCTCGTGTTGATCGATGGCGTGAGCTAATTTTGATGTAATGGATTGTGAGAATTACATGGCGTGTTTGTGTGATTTAAATTATGTGAATATATTAATGATTATATATTTGCGTGTGTTATATGATTGTATTGATTGGAGTCAGTACATTCCATATACTAGCAGGGCGCCTAGAGCGATAGGAGTGAGTGCATGAGGTGGTTCGTTATTGAGGAGAATGGTTTCGGAGGGTTGGTAATAATAATATTTATCGGAGGTAGTCATATAAAATATCAATCGTCGGGTCGGTGATTGATATCGTCGGAGGATTGTCAGCAAATGAATCATCGGTCGGTCCACTACTTATATCGGAGGGTTGTCGCGATTAAAAACAAATATGCTGTTTTGAAAAATAATGTTTCTCATCACGTGGCTTAGGCAGAGTGTGAAGTCGATGAGGACTCGGGGTATGAGTTGGTCGGGTAGACATTCAAGTAGGATCATGCATTTGCTTGGATGTATGTTTTTCGATGGAGGCGTTGCATGCCCAGCTTGGGTGAAGAATGCTTCGTTTAGGGTGATTCATTCTTAGGCGTGCTTCCTTACATCGAGGGATATTATTTTCAAGTACGAGGGAGGCGTTCGGAGGACGGCTCATCCTAGAAGGCCGTTTTAGAATAGGGTTATGGCTTTGGTTTGGTGTAGCACACACATGTATTAGAACTCTATAAGTTTGGTATATGATGTACGAGGATAATTTTATTACCTCTTTGAACTATTGTATATAGTTGGGATTTATTTGGATGAGTGTTGGTTGTGGGCCCAAGTGGTTGTTTTACTCATGTATATGTCATATTAGATTATTTTGAGACGAGTTTGTATTTGGGTAGAAGCTTCCCGTATAAAGAGACTCACTTAATTTTAAATGAACAATGTCGGTTTGCAGACGTTCCGCAGTATTCAGCGAGGTTGACGGGATGTCAACGGACACCACGGTTTTGGGGCGTCACAGGGCATATATGCTTGCACCTCTTCTTTCTTCTTCAAGTTTCTTTCATTAACTAGCTGTTCTTGCTGCAGCTTTTTCTTTTTGCTATTTTCAGTCTTTTCTTAACTGTCTAGCTTGATTTCTTCTTCAATTTCTGCTTGCTCAGTCTTCATCTTTTCATCTTCTTTTTTGTTTTCAAAATCTTTACCACTCCTTATAGTCACTGCCATACAATCCTTAGGATTCTTCTTGGTATCACTTAGGAGGCATCAGCTTTGGTAGTTTTTGCAGCGCTAGGGGCCAACTACCCGCTTGTGGCTCAAATTTTTAGAGATGCATTTGTATTAACTGAAACCTGGTGTGTTTGCTTGGAATGCTGCTAGCTCGTGACTTTGCTCGCCCAGATGTTCAACGGTCTTTTGTTCTCTCCGCTGAAGCTCAACAGCGCTCCTCAGGCGGGACCTCCTTTTGGCCTTGATTCTCGACTCTCTGGGTGCACTACGCTCTTGTCCTTGGAACCATGTGGAGCATCTCTGGCATTGATAGTTCTGCCTGAGGTCTTTGGCCTTCTTGTGCTCATGGGCCGAGGAAATGTCGCGATATCGTGGGATATTTCGGGTGTCGAGCTTTCGGGCACGATATCGACATCTGGTCAGTTGAAAGGAAAATTGGAAAATATCGGCCAATATCGGCGATATATCGATAAATGACCGATATATCATACACAAAATCGATTATAAAATGCAGCGTGTGGAAAAAATGTAAAAAAAGCAAAATATTTACCATTTGGCCGATATATCGGCCAAAAAAATGCTCAGATCCGACGGCCATAATTGTTGGACATGTGGAAGGCTGAGATTTTGTCTCAAAAATTCAAAATCTCTAACGGCTAGTAGCTAATATGATGGCCATAATTCAATCCGTGTTGATCCAACAACCAGATTTCAATCTCTTTGATTCCAACGACTATATTTTTTATATGACGGTGGATTTTGAATATTTGACTTGATATAACGGTCATAATTGATTTATAACGGCTAGATCAAGATCTAACGGTCAGATTTGATCCAAAATAAAATCTAGCGGTCATAATTTACTTTTAAAGGATTTTTGACCAAAAAACAGCTAGTTTGACTCCGAAAAAAACTATAAATGGCCACTTAAATCTTGGTTTTCTGTCAATTTCATCGGTCTCTCTCAAACAATTCTTGATTTGTGCAAAGTCTTGGAGAATAATATTTTTGTCGATTTTGGTGTTCAAGTCTCCCATTCAATATAATTTTGCAACTTAAGGTATGTTTCCATGTTAATTTTTTTTTTTTATTTTGTACCAATTTAGTAATTAATTTAAGTTTATATTTATAGCCAAGATTGTTTATATTTAGATTAAAATTTAATTTTTAGTTTATATATAGATTAAGGTTTAATTTAAGATTATATTTAGATTAAGATTATGAAAATGAAATATGAACATATATTATGTATATTTTATGTTAATTAATGCAAACACATTTCTTTAACTTATGATAATTAATGCAACTTTATATTTAGATTGAAATTATGAATATGAAATAAAAAAAGTTGTTAATTATTGTATGAAATATGAACATATATGTATATTTAGATATTTAATATAACTTTAGACTTAGATTACGATTATGAATGAAATATAATAAATTGTTAATTAATGTAAAAACATATTTTTCTTTAAATTATTATAAATAATGCAACTTTATATTTAGGTGAGATTATGAAAATGAAATATAAAAAATTTGTTAATTATTAATTAACAAATTTGTAAATATAAAATTTTGTGAATCTTTAAATTATGATAATTAATACAACTTTATATTTAGATTGAGATTATGAATATAAAATATAAATTTATTAGTATTATATGAATTATAATTTATATATTATGTATATTTAGATATTTAATGTAATTTTAGACTTAGATAACGATTATGAATATGAAATATAATAAGTATTAATTAATATAAAACATTTTATTTAAGTATGATAATTAATACACAACTTTATATTTAGATTGATATTATGAATATGAAATATAAAAAATTGTTAATTATTAATTAACAAATTTGTGAAATATAAAAATTTGTGAAATATAAATTTTATTTAAATTATGATAATTAATGCAACTTTATATTTAGATTGAGATTATGAATATGAAATATAAAAATTTGTTAATTATTATATGAATTATGAACATATATTATGTATATTTAGATATTTAATGTAATTTTAGACTTAGATAACGATTATGAATATGAAATATAATAAATTGTTAATTAATATAAAAACACATTTTATTTAAATTATGATAATTAATGCAACTTTATATTTAGATTGAGATTATGAATATGAAATATAAAAAATTGTTAATTATTAATTAACAAATTTGTGAAATATAAAAATTTGTGAAATATAAATTTTATTTAAATTATGATAATTAATGCAACTTTATATTTAGATTGAGATTATGAATATGAAATATAAAATATTTGTTAATTATTAATTAACAAATTTGTGAAATATACATTTTTTTAAATTATGATAATTAATGCAACTTTATATTTAGATTGAGATTATGAATATGAAATATAAAATATTTGTTAATTATTAATTAGCTAAATTTGTAAATATACATTTTTTAAATTATGATAATTAATGCAACTTTATATTTAGATTGAGATTATGAATGAAATATAAAATATTTGTTAGTATTAATTAACAAATTTATTGAAATATACATTTTAAATTATGATAATTAATGCAACTTTATATTTAGATTGAGATTATGAATATGAAATATAAAAATTTGTTAATTATTAATTAACAAATTTGTAAAATATAAAAATTTGTGAAATATACATTTTCTTTAAATTATGATAATTAATGCAACTTTATATTTAGATTGAAATTATGAATATGAAATATAAAAATTTGTTAATTATTGTATGAAATATGAATATATATTATGTATATTTAGATATATAATGTAACTTTAGACTTAGATTACGATTATGAATATGAAATATAATAAATTGTTAATTAATATAATATGAATTGATGCAACTTTATATTTAGATTGAGATTATGAATATGAATTGATTACAATTATTGAAGTTTATAGGATGGATAGTGGAAGTGGAAGCAATACCGGAGGTCGTGATCCTGCTTAGAAATATTGTACACCTATTGAAGCCTACAGAAATGACACCATATGCAATTTTTGTTGTATGAATTAGGTTAAAGTGGAAATTCTTCGGTTTTTAATTTCACTTATCACATACGAGATCCCGCTCAAATAACGAAGTGTCCCTAATGTGCCTCCCTAAGTTAAAAGAAATGAGATAACTTTTGTTGAAAGGAATAAAAGCGAAGCAAAAGCGCAAAATATTGAGGAAATTTGAGCTGAACTACAGTATGATAGATTGGTAGCCGTAAACATCTCTTTGATGATGATGATAGTGATGATGATGATGAAAATGAGGAGGAAGATGATGATGTCTATATGTGTCAGAGCTAACATGAACCTGACGAAGCGAGCTAACTATCGAAGCGGCATGTCGTGCGTCAGAAAGCTAGTAAATGGAATCAACAAAGAAGAATAATAAGGGTTATGAGAGGCGAAAAGAAAATTGGTAAATCTTTTAACTTAAATTCATTATTATAGTATAGCAGTTTACAAACATTTCTAATATATATAATTGCAATAGGTGAGCCTTCACAATCACATCCAACTGATCTAGTAAGGCGCGTGCAAAGATCTCAAAGTGTGAGACAATCGGATCCATCACCACCTCTTGCTCCATCATTATACAAATCTTCGACAGCAAGACAAAAGAGTATTAAAAATCTTTTTAAAGGAGGTGCAATCAAAGAAACAATGGTGATTAATCGGGGAAATTCTTCATATATGAGGAGCGTTGTGCCTCATAGCTGATTTCTGTGGCAAAAAACATGATTGTTGGTGCCTTGACAAGCTGGTATGTGAAATACATTTTCAATTTCTAATAACATTATTATCTTCACGTTATAGTTGTAAACAATATAATTTACTTCCAACTTGCAAGCATAGGAATGAAGCACCCTCTCCATATGAAATCAAAAACAAATATTTAGATATGGAATATAAAGACATGGAAGATTATGTGAATCTCCAAAGGGAGAAATGGAAGATCTATGGGTGCACAATTATGTGTGATGGATGAACTAGTCCCACGAAATTAAGCATCATTAATTTCATGGTATATTGTAAAGGAAGCACAATTTTTCGTAAGTCTGTTGATGCATCAGATAATATCAAAGACAACAAATACATTTATAGTTTGTTGAAGGACGTGATAAAGGAACTTGGCGAAGCAAATGTTGTGCAAATTGTTAGACAATGGATTAACAATTGTGAAGGCTGAGAAATTGTTAATGGAGAAGTACAATTTATATTGGACTCAATGTGCAGCACATTGCATCGACCTTATGTTTGAAAACATTGGTAAACGAGAAAGTGTTTTCGACTTGATTACCAATGCACGAAAGATCACTAACTTCATCTACAATCACGGTTGGTCGCTTACAACAATGAGAAAGGTTTGTGGTGGAGATATTGTGCGTCCATGGGCAACAAGATTTTACATCGCCCTAGCTAGTCTTCTAAAAAAAAGGGTTGATTTGAAGAAGATATTTATTAGTGATGAATGGGCTTCTCACAAGCTTAGTCGGACGACTGTTGGACGTGAGGTTGAAGGACTCATGTTTAATCATCTATATTGGGAGAAGGTCTCTAACCTAGTGTCAATCTATGATGCACTATATACAGTTCTTTGCATTATTGATTCCGAAATCGTCCCAACAATGCCATTTGTGTATGAGTTGATTCGAGTGATGAATCAAAATTTACATGCACTCAAAGCTAAAGAATGGGTCAAAAAAAATCATCGCAAATCGTTGGGATAAAACCCTCAAACATCCTCTTCATACAGCAGGTAACTATTCAATATCATAATCACTTTTAATGCATATTATTTTCCTTTTATCACATATTAATTCTAAATCACTTTTGTAGCATATTATCTTAATCCAAGATTTCAATACAGACCTGGAGTTAGTAGTGACCACATTTCTCATTTGTTCATGAAGTATTTGGAAAATTATCTTCTACTCACGTAGGTCTTAGTAGTATTGAAATGAGGTACATCAATAGGCTATATTTCTAATTAATTGATTCCAATTTATTTGGTTACACTTACACATATATTGATTTGCAGGGTTCATTGTGAATTCTGACTTATAATGTTTCGAGATGCCAAAGAGGATTGATGATTGAAACAATAGCATCAAAGATTTAATGGTTCCTTGTGAGTGTTGTTTCTTATTAAAAGTTTAAAAGTACGAGTCCATTACCATGTAATTATTAGATTTTGAATGTTAGTAATTTTTCTTGCAATTTGAGATAATTGGTTTATGTATGGCTCATGCTCCCACATTGAGGAATTTGGCCCTTAAGGTTCTTTCCTAAACCGCATAATCTTGACATGTGAGAGGGTGGAACACGACCCCAGCACTGATCCATACAAAACAAAGAAATTAGTAAAGCTTACCCTTGAAACCAACAATTAGTTTTTGTTACTACAACATGAAACTAAAGATCTGAATATATCTGTGGTAGATAAAGTTCTTGAAAAGATTACCTTGATTTACTCGACATTTCAGCCGAGTTTGGTAAAGAAGATTATTCCAATTGGTTAGACCTCTCCGTTTAGATGATGAAAATGGAAATCTTGATCTACGAATTGCTGCACATGTTCGAGAAGTAGGTGTTGATGTTGAGAGGGTTTTATCTAAAGAAGTTCATAGTGAAAGTTTAAGTCAGGACACTAGAGACTCATTTTAGTCTGTTGTCACTTCTCGACCCTCTTTTGATTCAAGTGTTGAACATAGTAGTAGACCTAGTTTTGTTGGTACGTCTACTATAGGCTATGATGACTCAAGAGGAAAGGGGACCAATGATAGTAGTGATACTGGAAATGATGGTGGGGATAATGCAGATTGACGAGTGAATATCCGTTGAGTCCGTTCAACGGTGAAGATGATTTCACACAGCCTTCGTAAGATGAAGACCACGGGTCTAGGAAGTGAATGCGGTGTGGAGCCATTGGAAAGCCATATAGAGGTCGACGAAGAAGGATGGCACAACAAAATGAGGATTATTTTTCGGCTAGTTTTGAGTCCATGAGCATTGGCACTCAATCGTGATTCATCCCAGTAATTATATAGCGTTTTCCTCCTTACCCTGACGAGTTATGGTCAACCTTCTTCACATCCTTCAAGTTCCGTTGGTGAATATGGAATGATTAACTATCCTCCATGATTACTTAAATGCCATTCCAGCTTCATATCCAAATGCAACAGGATTTGCGGACCCCCTTCCCTGGTGACGAGGGGAATGCGCCGGCAACTCACGATAACCTCCCGGCCAAGCTCGCTCGTGACAAGTTACCATGAGAAATTAAGTGATTAAAGCTAGCTGACGTATTTGGAAAATGTGGGTTATAAAATTTTTTTATTTTCTATCAAAATCACACCTTTAGATTTAATGAAATCCGGCATAACGGCGCACGTTGGTCAAGCCCAAAGCCCAAAATCACCTGTATAAAACAAAATACACTCCCAATGTTTTCCAAATGTCAAACTACATGATAAAGGACCTCGGTCCTCATCAAATATAAGATAAGGATAAATCAATATAAGTTTATCGCAGCTTTGTTGTTTTCTCAAAAACCATGCATACATATTTTACAAAAAAGATATTTACATATACAACATGTCACATTTTAAGTTTTACTAGTTTTAATTTACACCTTATCTTATATATAATCCGTATCGTCTAGGGTGAGGATCTGGAAAGATCTTTTCGTGCTTTGCCACTGAAAAAATTATTTTAAAAGAAAAACGAAGACGTGAGCCAAACGGGCTCGGTGATCTTATAAGTTAATCTTTGTTGTCTGTTGTTTGTACCTCCCAATATGAAAATACGTACATAAATGGTTGTAAAGCGTTTTATGAAAGCGAGTTTTTTTCTATGGCTCCATTTACAGCGATGAAAACTATTTCTGTGTTGACCCCATTTATATTCTTGAAAGCCCATTCTAAAACTAATTATCTTCAACATGAAATCTGTTGTGAAAACTATTTATGTTCTTGGCGTATCGGTGGTGGTTAATATCTGAAGTACTATCTTGTAAATCAAGTATAACCAACGTGGCCCGTATCGAATACCACTAGAGTGATGCCTCGGAACCTCGGAACTGGCATCGGTAGTGAACTCTCAGACACTACGGCTAAGATGGTCCGGTGAACACGGCGGGATCTATATAGCATAATGGAACCTCGGGACCAAAATGCTCGGTGATGGAACCTCGGAACCAACACCTCATCGCTATGTACTAAGTCAGCGCGCTAACTATATACCTCGAATGTGCAGAGGGTGACTCACTATATAAATATACTATATCTAACCCCCAATTGCCGACCAGGCAATATAGTTAGTCATAATATCCCATAACATTGCCATGCTGTCAAAATACATCGTAGGAAGCGGGTTGTGCCATCTAGGGGTTTTGCTAAACCGGAATGGCCCCATTTAAATGCGAAATCAAACTTTTCTGCTGAGTATAACAATTGGGAGGTAATAAAAATGCTTTATAAATCTATATTTTCAAAGCACTTTACAAACTTGTAATTTAAACACTTTCATTTTAGAAAATGATTTTGAGTACTCACCTTTTTCTCCACTAATTTCTTTCAAATCTTGTCAAGCACTCCTAGATTCGTCGGATCTCAAATCGCCTACACAATTCATTCAAGTGCAAAATGCCCTCAGTTCCAGTTTTAACCATAAAACATATCGGGGCTTTCAAAAATAGCTATATCGAGCAGAACTTGATTCTAACAAAACTGCGTGCTAGTCCCTGTCGATATGGACATCGATAATATGATGTGAAGTGACCAAAATGTCCATACACATTAAATGCCCCATAAAAACTATCTGTTTTAGTCAACTTTTGACTGAAGGGACTTTCCATATAGTCTAAAAATACCCGAAACATTTCTGAAAATTATGTCCGACTTGTCCGACTATACTCCTGAAATTTCAACCCGAACTGTAGGAAAACAGTCCCAAAATTCAGCCCTTTGTCGAACACGGTCACGAAATATTCCTACAAATTTCTAAGCTGAGTCTAAAATTTTGGGCGAAGATTACGACCTTTACGGTCTCCAGAAAATTTCAAGCCATTACATAACCTTTAGGCTTAAAAATAGCACAAGTAAGGCAAATTTTCTACCTTTTAAAGTTTGACAAAGGCTAAGATATTGGTACCTATGCGCATTGGCTACCTTTTTGCGATATCTCAATTTTGTATGCTCAGATGAGACGCCTACTTGGTCCGATTTATAGATCGAGAAAACAAAAAGAAAATAAAAAAATAAAACCTCTCTCTTGGGTTCCCCAGCTTACGTCAGTTAGGTCACTTGCTTTTGATTTTTATCTTTTTTTTTTTTTATAATTATTATTCTTTTCTTTAATTATTGTTCTTATTATTTAGATAAATAATTTCTATTGCCCCATTAAGTCTATTTCTATCCGAAAAATTTTATTTATCATAATTGAATATTCTTTAAATATTTGTCATTTTTCGAGATTTTTTCTAAAATCGTTTCGGGTTTATTTCTAGCGTCGCGCAAAGTCGTAAACTATTCCGGTACGTCACCGGAATTTCTGAAACTTTCTGGGTTACTAAGATTTAATGAGGCGAACTTACTTGGCCCTTAGATCCGTTTAAATCAAATCCGAGATCTAGAAATTTTAAGACTTCTTGAACTATTTTGACAATTTATTATTATTATTTCTTATTTAAAGCTTATTAATTATACTTTCGCATACTTTCCTTAATTGCAAAGTGCCATAATTCTTTGAAAATTTTATATTTCACCTTCGTGAATTT
Source organism: Tetrastigma voinierianum (assembly GCA_016808115.1). Taxonomy (NCBI): domain Eukaryota; kingdom Viridiplantae; phylum Streptophyta; class Magnoliopsida; order Vitales; family Vitaceae; genus Tetrastigma; species Tetrastigma voinierianum. The sequence goes on from JAEQBH010005681.1 coordinate 93,886, forward strand.
TCAAAAATTCCATTATGACACTAAAATAATTAAAGGAAGCCCATGAATGCACATGCGGTTACACTACCGTACACCCTCGGGACGGGGTGTTACAAATCCTCCTCCTTAAGAACATTTCGTCCGCCAGAGGAGCCGGAACAAAACTAATATAAAGATGATCGCTTGTCGAAAGCAATCAGGGGATATTATTTACTTGCATCCCGAGCCTCGACTCCCATGTAGCCCCTCTTTAATCCCACATGAGATTCCCACGCTAAAACTTTGACTAACGGAATGACCTTATTAGCAAATGCAACTCTACGTGATCCTCTTATCTTGCATTGTTTGCTCCTTATAGGTCAAATTATCCTTTAGTTCTACGGGTGATCTCACGAGTACATGGGAGGGATGCAGGTGTACTTGCGGAGCATGGATACATGGAACACATTATGAACAGCAGACGACTCACGGAGGAAGGTCTAATCTATATGCTCTTGGTCCCTCTGGCAATAATCTCATATGGCCCTATATTATCTAGGCCTCGGCTTTCGCGTCTTTCAAATCGAACACCTTTCCAAGGGAAACTTTTGAGGAAGACCATCGCCCACTTTAAATGCAGATCCCCTACAGTGGTTGTCAGCATAGCACTACGTCGTCACGGCTATCTTGAGTGTCTCGGACAATGGATCTTATCTGGAGTAATCTTACCCAACTCTGGTCCTATCGGTCTCCTCTCTCCTCTTCATCCCAACATAGAGTCTGACACTTGACCGTACAGTACTTCAAATGGAGTCATGCTATCTTTGAGATTAGCTTGTTGTTGTCTTGAACTCCATCGAGATAATGCGTATCCCGACTTCCTTAAGCTCTATCACGCATGCTCTAAGCATATCGCGATACGAATAGTTCTCTTTGGTGACCATCAGTCTCGAGGATGGAAGGCGTGCTAGATGCAATCGGAGTCCCATGGCATCTTGTAAACTGGACCAAAATTTGGATGTGAATCTGGGATCTCGATCTGAGACTATCGATAGAGGAACACTATGTAATCTAACTATCTCCTCCACATATAATTTGGCCAACTTGTCCAATGGGTCATCATTGCTAACTGGGAGAAAATGCGCTGATTTCGTTAGTCACCATCACTATCACCCATATGGCATCGATGTTGTCTCCAGAGTTCTCGAAAAGCCCACGTTAACAAAATCCATAATAATCTTATCCACTTCCATATAGGAATCGGAAGAGTGTATCTTTCTGCACTTGAAGCCACGGTGCTCTGCCTTTACTGTGACGGGTTAGGCATCACGGATCTGAAAATCACGCAATTTCCTTTTTCATGCCCTTCCACCAATAATGCTCCCTCGGGTATGATACATCTTGGTGCTACCGGGGTGCATGGCATATCTTGGTGAGCCTCTTCCCGGGATTTCACTTTTTAGTTCACCTATTTCAGAACACACACATTAAACTCCCTCTAACTATTACGGCTATCGTCTCGATCTGGAACTGCGGTTTCCTACCACCCTTAAATCTGCCCTCGGCTTGGTCATCCTCTGAAACCTGCTTCTAACCTTCCTTGATATGATCCACGAGGACGAACATAAAATGACGATGCCGGCCGGTGTCCTGTATCAGCTACCTGCAAGCCCGAACTCCGAAGATCTCAACTCTATCAACAATGGGAGATATCGCGTAACGGATAAGCTATGGAGCCCTTAGGTTTAGGCTTAAGGCATCGGCCACTACATTGGCCTTCCACTGGATGGTACTCTATCGTGCAATCATAATCATGTCAACTCCAACCATTGGCGTGCCTTAAGTTAAGCTCTTTTTGGTAAGATATGTGCGAGGCTCTTATGATCGGTGAATATGCGGCCGAGGAACAGTATAGATATAGATAATGTCTCCTGGGATTCAGAGCCAAAACCACCGCAGCCCAGTTCTAAATCACGGGTCGGGGGTAGTTCGCTGCGGCTTCTTTAACTCCGACGAGAAGCACAAGCCATCACCTACCATCCCGCATCAAAACACACCCTAACCCTTGTCCGAGGCATCACTATATACCACATAACCGTCCTTTCCCGACCAGAGCACACGGAGCCGTCGTCAATCTCTGTCTCGCCTCCAAAACTATGCTGGCAGATCCGACCACTGCTCGATCCTCAATAGATTATCAACGTGTTGCTATCTTCGAAAATCCATCAACAAATCTCCCAGACACCTCGCTAATCCAAGGAAACCGCGAACTTCAAAACATTCGCTGGCGGCTTCCGCGCTCACTATAGCTTCCAATCTCTGAGGATCCACACTAATACCTTATGCCGAAATGACATGACCCAAGAGCTACTTTGGTCCAACCAAACCGGCACTTACTAAACTTAGCGTATAACTGACGCTCTCTAAGAATCTGCAATACTGTCCGGAGATGCTCTGCATGTTCCTCTGGACTGCCCGAGTACACTAGAATGTCATCAATGAATACGATCACAAACTTATCTAAATACGGATTGAATACCTTGTTCATCAAATCCATGAACGCAGCTGGGGCATTAGTCAATTCTAATGGCATCACTAGGAACTCGTAGAGACCGTGATCTCGTCCCGGCTGCGCCCTTAGAAACATCATCTCTCTCGACCAATCGATGGCAAATGACTCCAGTCAACTTTAGAATATACCCGGTGATCCATGCAATTGGTCAAATAGCTCATCTATACGAGGAAGCGGATACTGGTTACGTATTGTCGCCCGATTTAGCTGTCTATAGTCTATACATAACCGTAAGCTTCCATCTTTCTTCTTTACGAAGAGAACTGAGCTCCCTTACTGAGGTACTTCAGTCTGGATGGTTTTTTGCTTACACTCCTCCAATTGTGCCTCTTCACTCTTTCAACTCGGGCGCCTATCTTATGGAGGAATGGATATCGGCTCGGGCCCCCCGGAACTAGTTCAATAATGAACTCAATTTCTCTATCCGGGGGTAAACCTGAAATATCATCTGGAAAGACATCTGGGAACTCTCTTTGACTCATGGGATGTCTTCCACTGTGTCCTCTTGCCTCCTATCCACTTCAAATGCCAAACAACCCCGCAACCTTCCGAAGCATTTTCGGGGCGGTCATGACATTAATGAGAGACTAGGGCGATCTCTTCCGATTCCCCCCAACATCACGCCTGGTTCCTCCGTCGAACCAATCTTACTTCTTTCTTATAGCAATCTATGCGGCTCTACGCTCGGATAACTACCCATACCTAAGATTATATCGAAATCATGGATACCTAACACTATCAAGTCCGCTGGTAACCTTATTCGGATCACCACCTACCTCGAACTATCCTTTGGACGTCATAGTATCCCCCATTGGCACGGAAACCACCATACGACCATCGATAGGCTGGGACTCTATTTGGTGCCTCCCGAATGGTACCGAAATAAACTGAATGAGTGGCCCCCGGTCCACAATGCATATGCATCCCGATCAGAACCGAAATCATCGCACCGTCCGGTGATGCACCCGCCCCGGTGTGTGACTGTAAATACTTTCGCAGCTTGAGTAATGAGTACCACTTTGAATCCGCTAATCTGGCACGCCGCCTCTCGCACTCTGCACCGCGACCCTACCAGTCAGACGCCACCTCTCGCTCGAATCCACTTCTACCTACCGACTGGACCGCCGTGCCCTCGGTAGATGCCACTCGTACCTACCTCGAGGTCTCACAGCCACTAACCCGTGGATACCTCCGATAAAGTGACCTCCCCGTCAAGAATGGAAACATCCTGATCACATTCATCCCGGCGACTCCGAGATGCCTCCTCCCGACATGTAGCATACGGAAAATGATGATCCCGAAGATCTACCACCTCCGCCGCCGGTGACACCCAACTGATCCCCAGCTAGATCGCTCCGCCCCGAGCCTTTACCGGTCCACTTCTTCCTTTCTTTCTACTACAGACCCGACCGGTGCCCGGGTCACCGCGGGAAGGTCGGGAGCACCTCCTTACGCCTCGTCGCCCGAAGTTAATAGAACTCCGAAACTGTCCTTTCACTTAGCAGCCTTCAACCGCCTCTCCAAAGTTATTTTGAGATGCCCAGGCTAGATGAACTTTAATTCTGCTGTTCAAGCCAGCCATGAATCGCTTACACTATGTTCCTCATTTTCCTGTATCATAGGCACCAATTTCAGCCATAGTTCTAAAACCTCTCGTCTCATGATGCTCTTGCCATCAATGTGGATCGTCAGTTTAACCTCAAGAATTCTTCTATTTTTGCATCCCGATAACTACGGTAAAACTGCCTCAGAACATCATTCAATCCGGGTCCCAAGTGACTCAAGAGGGGTGTCTCCTCCAATGGCCTCCCACCAATCTCGCCTGGCCGCCATCAAGAACCCCTTAAAAGAGTGACTTTCTCGCTTCATTCAACACCTACCCGACGTACAATTTCACTAACCCCCGCTCTTAGCCATAAGTATGTTGCCTCTGGGTCGCCGGTACCATCATAAGTTTTAGCCCCTAATTTTGTAGCGGTTTCATCACGCCCTCTGGTTTTTCCCGAGTTCTCGTGTCTCGACGTAGCCTCGCCGTGAATAATCAGATGACTCCGATCCATCGCCGCACGCCACCCGGGTCTCGCGCCCGCGGTTCCTCGCAAATATCTGACAAGCATTTTCCGATCTAGGTGTGCTCGGCTACTATCTCTCTGTGGTGCCTCCCGCGGCAAGTCCCGGTATCGACCTCTACGACTCGTCTCGCACATAATGCCGCGAATTTCAAGATTAAAAGATCAAAGGACACTTTTCAATATTTGATGCACGTGCTATTAGCAAAACAATGTAGGTTGCGATATATAAAATCATTATAAAACAATTTATAAAAATACTCGAAAACGCACGAAAAACAGCGAACTATCGCCTAAAATCAAGCTCGATACCAAGCCGACAGACCCTTCCTAGTGACAAAGAAATCTCACGGTAACTCCACAAGAACCTCCCACCCAAGCTCACTCGACCGACACAAGTTACCATGAAGCTGTCGCAAAACCGCTGGAAACCGTATTCGAAATGCTGGTTATGGGGCTTTTCGCTTCGATCAAAATCACACCTGATTTAATGAAAATCAAGACAACTTAACGCACGTGGTCAAGCCCAAAATACAAATCACCCGTATAAAACAAAATACACCCCAATGTTTTCCAAATGTCAAACTGCTAACAATAAAGGACCTCCGGTCCTCATCAAAATATAAGATAAGGATAAATCCAATATAAGTCTATCGCAACTGCTTTTTCTCAAAACCATGCATACAATATTTTACAAAAGATATTTACATATACAACATGTCACATTTAAGTTTTACTAGTTTTAATTTAATAATTTTTATCTATATATAATCACAAATACTGCCTAGATCAAGGATCCCTGAAAGATCTTTCTATTTCGCACTCGCACTAAAAAATTATTTTAAAATAAAACCGTGGAGCCAAACGGGCTCGTGCTGAGTACTATAAGTTCTAAAATGCCGTTGTTCACGCTTGTACCCTCCCAATATATGAAAATCAGATAAATGGTTGTAAATCGCTTTTATGAGAAAACTCCAGTTTTTTCTATGAAACCATTTCAAAATCGATTCAAAACTATTTCACACAAATCTTGTTAAAACTATTTATGTCACAAAACTCGTATCGTGGTTAATATCCGAAAGTACTATACCGTAAATCAAGTACCAAACCACTGCGGGCTCCATATCCGAAAATACCCTGGCGATGCCTCTAACCTTAATCTGCATCGTAGCGAACTCCTGAATACTACTCCGCTTAAGATGGTCCCAAGGAACACTGATCTATATACATAATGGAACCCCAGACCAAAATGCTCTGCGATGGAACCCCCAACCAACACCTCACTGCTGTACCTAAGTCAAGGCCAACTATATACCTCGAACGCGTAGGGAGATTCACTATATAAATATACTATATCTAACCCCCACTGCCGACTGTGCAATATAGTTAGTCATAATTATTCATAACATTGCTATGCACAATCCGAAATACATCCGACCGAAATCGAGCCAGGCGCATCTATGGGTTTTGCTAAACCAGCCAAACTGCTTCTTAAATATCGAAATCAAACTTTTCTGAGTATAACAATTGGAGGTAATAAAAATGCTTTATAATCTATAGCTTTCAAAGCACTTTACAAACTTGTAATTTAAACACTTTCATTTTAGAAAAATGATTTTGAGTACTCACCTTTTTCTCTACTCAATTTCTTTCAAATTATTACACTCTAGATTCTCGTTTGACACTCAAATCGCTTACACAATCTATTCAAATTACGAAAATGCCCTCGGCTCAACGTTTAACCATAAACATACTGTGGCTTTCAAAGTAACTATATCGAACGAACTTCGATTCTAACAAAACTTTACGTGCTAGTCCTATTCGATATGGACATCGATATGATGAAATTGACCAAAATGTCCATACACATTAAATGCCCCATAAAAACTATCTGTTTTAGCCAACTTTTGACTTAAGGGACTTTCCATATAGTCTAAAAATACCCGAAACATTTTTGAAAATTATGTCCGACTTGTCCGACTATACTCCTGAAATTTCAACCCGAACTCAGAGGAAAATAAATCCCAGTGGCTCAGCCCCGACCGTCCGAACACAACCCCAATATTCTACAAATTTCTAAACTCAGTCTAAAAATTTTGGAACTGAAGATTACGACCTTTTACGGTCTCTAAGAAAATTTCAAGCCATTACATAACCTTTAGGCTTAAAATAGCACAAGTAGGCAAATTTTCTACCTTTTAAAGTTTGACAAAGGCTAAGATATCGGCATTCTGCGTAGCTCTCTTCTCACAGATACTCAATTTTGCCTTCCCGTCTCCGACGAACGCCTACGGTCCGATTTCCGTAGATCTGAGAAAGAAACAAGAAGAAGAAAATAAAAAAATAAAAACCTCTCTCTTCGTTCCCCACGCTTCTGTCCGTTCGTCCCTTGCGTTTTTATTTTTATCCTTTTTTTTTTTTAATTATTATTCTTTTTTTTTAATTATTATTCTTATTATTTAGATAAATAATTTCTATTGCCCCATTCGAGTCTATTTCTATCCTGAAAAATTTTATTTATCATAATTGAATATTCTTAAATATTTGTCATTTTTCGAGATTTTTCTAAAATCCTGTTTTCAGGTTTCACTCTAAACTGTCGCCTAGAAATTCGTAAAATATTCCGACTGTCTCGGAATTTAACGAAACTTTCCTGGGTTACTAGATTTCGCGAGACGAACTTAACGGCTTCGTCATCCGAGATTTAGAGAATTTTCGAGACTTCCCTTAACTATTTTGACAATTTATTATTATTATTTTACTATTTAAACTTCCATTAATTATACTTTCACCCCCTCCACTTTCCTTAATTGTAAAAGTGCCATAATTCTTTGAAAATTTTATAATTTCACCTTTAAATCAATTTTCAAAAATTCCATTATGACACTAAAATAATTAAGGAAGCCCTTGGTGCACATACGGTTACACATACCGTACACCCTCTCGGGACGGGGTGTTACAATTTCAAACAAGCATGTGAGTGAACCCCGAATCTCCTATCCATGGAGAGAATAGTAGTACAAGTCAAGATTATGTAATTTACATGTTCGACCATAATCAAAATTATCTTAACATTACGCTTCCGAGATGAGTATCATTTCTCATCAAGATGGGATTCTTCATTAAGATGATCCCTTCACAAATGCTGCAAATTCCGAAATACATCGATCCTCATTTTCGTTTTGAGGCACTACTGCAATATAATATCAATGTGTATATTTCAATATTAATGTCATTTTTACACTTTTACAAAGTATTTCCATGAATTTCAAAGTATTTTTGTTAATTTCCGATATATTGATATTCATGTAAAAATATCCACCGATATATCTCCGATATATCCGTAAAATCCAAGTACCGATATATTCGTCAAAATTGATATTTTTAACCTTGGCTATGCTCCACCTCCATATGAGAAATTCTCATGGCTCCTCAGTGCTAGTGTGTAGTAGGTTGGAAGGTTGGTGTTAGGCTTGAAATTGTAACTTTTGTTTCCACCCACAAACTAAGCCTCCTCCACCTGATAGGGACCCTCATGAGCAAGTCCCTCTTCAGTGATACTCTTATGCTCAGTTCCTTCCACTGTTCCCACTTCATGCGCTGAATGCATTTTTCTATCCCGATTTCCCAACTTGTTCATTAATGCATCAAGCTTCGCCTCTATAGCAGTCATCCCATTCAGCTCCATTACACCACCTCCTCTCAGTCTACTGTTGCTCCCTGAAGTCTCAGATGAAGCTCTATAGTTGCTTTTGGCCAAATCTTCAATAAGCTGGTTGGCCTCTTTAGCACTATTTCTCTTGAATGCTCAACAGCAGGCTGCATCTATGATCCCCTTAGAGGTGTAATTCATGGCATGGTAAAATATGTCCATTTGTGTGGTCAGATAAGTGCCATGCATTGGTCATCTCTTCAGCAACCTTTTGTGTCTTTCCCAGGCATTGTAAAGGCTTTCATCTTCTCCTTACTTGAACACAATAATCTCTCATCTCGCCTCTAAAGTGGGAGCATAAGGGAATAATCTACTCATGTATGCCTCCACCAGCTCCTCCCATTTGTTCATTGATCCATAAGGCAATGACTCAAACCAAGTTGCTGCCATATCTCTTAGTGAAAATGGAAAGAGCTGCAACTTTATCACTTCAGGTCTCACCCCATTCGGTTTCACTGTGTTGGCCATTCTCATAAATCTACCCATATGCTCATTGGGGTTTTTGATTCGAGTGCGGTAGGGTATGCCGAAATCAACAATATTTATAAACCTAAATTCCTCCTATTACAAGAGTCGAGCCATCGCAAAGATAAATGCTCTGGCAATCGAACACAAGGGACGGTTTTCTTTGCACAAATGATTTACAGTTAAGTTCAAAATGGTGAATTTGTTTGGATTTTGGTTTTTTGGTAAAAACAGGGATGTAATGGTTGAAAATTGGAAATAAACTGGAGAAAAATATAAAAGAAAACTCCTTGAAGTGTCGTGCCATCGGGATTTGATATCTAAAGGGAACCAAGGTCCTCGCCCGTCTTGCATCAGATACTTACCTATAGTCATTTCCGAACTGATCTTCATTTAGCAATAAAATTGACCCTTAAATAAATATCCTTTGAAAAATGGCATCCACTGGCCATTAGTGCTCTTGGTCATTAAAACACAAGTCCCCTTGACTCACCTTACAATGGATCATAAATGATAACTAACAAACATAGATGGATCTAACATTAAGCATCCAATGAGCCCAAAAGCTTACCAAGTAATAACCATTCAAGGTGACTCAAAAGGGACTAAAACCTAAAAAGGAGAATATGACTACAGTGATACCGCGTGAAAAACATGGAACCCTCAGCCTGCCTCAGGATCCTGCACCCAATAGCCTTCTTCTTCAAGGAGAAAGAGGTTCTAGCCACTCATCCTCCGAGTTGTCATCCTCGGAGGGTGTTTGGCTAGTGAGAGAGGGAGAGAAAGTGAGGGAAATGAGAGAAAATGAAAGTGGCGGGAGAACTAGAAGCTCTGCACGCCAAAATTTTATTCAAATAAGAGAGTTCCTTCAATACCAGACAAATGACTTATATAGCCATCAAAACAAGCAAAATTACCAAATTACATGAGCTAACACTATTACAAAAGGGGTAATTTGGGAAAAATTACAAAATTTAGTCAACTAAGAGAGTCAACTGGGTCAAAACAGGAAGCAGGCTGCGAAATTCGCTTCGCAGGCTGCAAAATTTTCGCAATCTTGCAGAAATTTTACAATGCTCCACTTTTCTTCTATTTTCTGCTCTTCCTTCCTTCTGACTTCTGATCTGCAATACTAAATTCGACTTGGATTCTTCATGATTGAGCTGACTTGAAAACTTTGGCACATTAGCTTGCAAAAACTACAAAATTTGCCACAAGATGTCATCAGTAGTATAGTCGGGACCTTAATGTGCCAATTGGGTTAATTAAGTTGATTAATACACAAAAAGTGCTCAAAACCCCTAATAAACAGGGTTCAAAATAGCACTATTTAGGCACTAATGACTCCCCCCAACCGACACATTGTTAGTCCCTTAGCAATGAAAGAAAGAAAGAGCAACAAAACAATAACAAAATTATGTTCTCAAAATGGCATTCAAAAGTATGGATGAGTAATGCCTAACCCCTCAATGAGAATCACCGAACCCTACCCAATAGCCATCTCGAGAGGAGGAATGCCACACGTAACCCGGAAGATCAAAAGAGTTTCCTTCTAGAGAATCAACCCAGAACTTCCACCAAAATCTATGTTTATATGATTAGTTTTCAACAATAAACTCAAACCTGCATTCTCCCAACCAAGCTACTGCCACAACCTAGTACACTAACCGACCTAAATAGATTAGGACCCACTCTTATTCCACAATTGTTTTTGTGTTGCAGGGGTGCAATGCTGAGGAATCAGCTTCACCAAAGTTCATGTAACGGGGATCTACCAATGACTCCCAACCAATTAAGGCTTAGGGCATCAAGTCATAAGGATTTTTCAACCACAAACTTCAGTGTTTCACTCTCAACTTTCGAATGACTTCGCCAGACTCCAAAGACTCAATCTTGTTAAACCTCACCGATCCACCCATGTAGCGAGCACTAAGTCGGTGGCTCCCAACCAGTTGGCTTAGGGCACTAGGCTTTAAAGACTTTCGCCATATACCCCTCGGACCGTGTTCGGGTTTCAAGGCAAAGCGTTGCAATTTTCTTCTTTTTTTTTTTTTTTTCTTTTCTTTTTCTTTTTCTTTTTGGAAGACTCATTGGCCTTCTTTTTCTAGGGGTCCTAACCTATTGAAGGTAGTAAATGAAACTAGGATAGGCTCTTGCAAGATTTAGGAGGTTAGGCAGTTTTTCATCTTACTGTTGAAACCTTATGTGCATAGTGTGTGATTAGTGATGAGTATCTTAAATACTCATTTTATTCCTATGCTTTAGTTAGTTTTTCTAGTATTTTTATGTTAAATAAGGTCCCTAATGCTCTAAAAGTTCACACTTATGATCAGGTCATCGATTTGGTGGAATTGTGAAAAATTGGTGGAAAACTCAAGCAATACAAATGTGAGAGGCTACTGAATTTTGACGTTTTCAGACATCATATGAGATCCTATTGCATCAGCTTCATATGGATGAATTCCTAAACTTCAAGAGCTTTCCAGGGGATACCAAGAATTCACCAAAATTGGAGTTCAACAAAGAAGTTATGCAAGTTCCAAAACTTAAAGAAAATCAGCAAACATTGCAGCACCTTCAAAGAGAGAGGCTACTGTATTTTGAAGTTTTCTAGATACTGATATGAGCTCATATTATATCAATATATATATGGATGTATTCTACACTTCAAGAGCTTCAACGGTGCCAAGAACACCTAAATCTGAGTTCGGTATGACAAAGTTATGGTCTTATGAAGCCGAGCAAAAAATGGATCGCGAAAGCAACATCGCGACGTTGAGAACCAACGTCGCGACAAGCTGCGTAAAATGCAGAGCATCCTGACGCCGCGATTGCTCAGGGGTCGGTTTTTGGGGTGGATTTTACGATTATGACAGATAATGGAGGGTTTTTAAGCTCAAACCCGAAAGAGACGAAGAGGAGGCGGCTAGGGCTCGGGGAAGGGGACTTTGTCCACACTTTGGGACCAAGGAGGAGGTTGAGAGCTGTTTTTGAAGATTTTAGAGAAGATCATGAGATTTGTGGAAGAAAATCCGAGACTCATCATCATTTGATCATTATAGTTTCTTCTCCCTCTTTTCTCATGTTTTATCCTAAGTTTATGATGTATCAAACCTCTATCATGCTTTAAATTCGTAGATCTAGGGTTTTGGTTGTATATTGAACATGGGTTTTATATCTATTCAAGTAATGTTCCGCTTTTCTATTGTTTCAGAATGCACCTCTATTGATTCATACTTGGTTCTATTTACATATTGATTTCTGGCTAATCTCAATGTGGTGAGTGGTTCTTTGCAAGATCCGAGAAGGAGAAAGAACTAGATGATAGATGTATCAACCTAATTAGCCTGGTAGTGTAGAAATCATCGGTAATTAGGAGGCGTGTGAGATCTTTGATCTAAAGCATCTCTAATGCTTTGGGTCAGAAATAAGAAGCAAAAGACCTAGTGTTAGTTGGTAGGTTATTCGACCTCGAGAGAGGCTTTATAATTAAATTAGACAAGAGTCGCCTTGGAAAGCATTTCATGAAACAATAGAGTAGAATTTTGACTTAGGATCTAAGAGGATCGTCTCGACGCACCAAGTACCCCAGAATTTATCATCTCGTATCCTTAGTTATAACTCTCATTAGTTAGATTTAGAAATTTCAATAGTTTAGTTTAAATTCTTTGTTTTATCATCACAATTGTTAGTTTGATATTATAGAAGGTCATACTATACTTAGCATATCCATTTTCCCCTTGGGTGGATCGATATCCGCATTCTAGGCACTTTATTACTTGACAAGAGTATACTTGCGCAGAATAGGCGCTCTTTTTATATTTTTTTGCATAATTTTATATACACATCACAAAATACGCCTATCAATTAGCTAGAGGTGGAAGAAAAAGGTCAAAAGCAACAAGAATTCTACTGATCATCCCACTCAATTAGACATGGAACCAATCTAACAACAATAGCATTGAACAAAGTTTCAATTTTTCACACTGCAGGCTAGGCAAAACACAAAAAAAATGGGGCAATTTTGAAAACCTAAGTGTGTCGTATAGTATGTATAAAAATAAATGAAGTTATATTTTTAGCTTCAAAAGCAACTAATAGCTTCACAACAAGACAAACAGCAAAGCCAACGAACAACACAAAATGGGCTTGCTCTAAAAGTAACAAAAGAATGTGTAAAAGTCACTTCTTTGCTAACTCTCCCCTAACTAAATGTCACATTGTCTACAATGGGGCTCGGATTGGTTAGAGAAGGAAGCGATACCTCCTGATGAGATACCTATTGTTGGATAGAGACTTCAAGAAGCTTTCTACCGAGACCTTATTCACTCAACCCAGCTTCAAATGAACAAGTCAAAAGAAAAGAGAGAAAAAAAGACAAGTTGAGAATTTTGAAAATTTGCCTTTATATAAATTTCCAAAAGTGTTCTTCTAGCTATATTTAGATTCTAAACTCTAAGATTTAACTACTAAGAACACCCAAACGGAGTTCGACGGTAGTTACAGGAAACAAAAATTGAGTAACAGTTACGAAAATTTCAAGGTGTCAGGAAATTTTGCACCGCTAAATTTTCGCAATCCGTACCAGAAAATTTTTTTTTGAAATAAATATTTTTAAATATATAAATATATAAATAAAAGAAAAGTTTTTTATTTTTTTTTTACAAAAGACAAATCAAGCATGTTGCTATTTGTCTCTTCCCCTATACAGGGTTGTGAAATTCTCAAGAACCCATCGAATTTCGTAGGCTAATGAAATTCTCGGACTCCTTCTCGACCTCCTCACGTAAATTGTTCTCAAACTCCGCAAAATAAACATATAAAAATAAAAATGTAGAAAAATGAAAATAAACTAGAAACAAAGATTAAATTAAAATCGAGGAAATCTAAAGAGAAAACTAAATAAATCAAAATTAATTAAAATAAAATAACACCAAAAAAAATCAAAACAAAAAGTGAGTGAACTCTGTAGTCTCTGGGGAGACTGGTCCACTCAAACCAGTTTCTCAGGCCTTGTTTGATGGTGCTGGAGGAACTCGTGGAGCTGGTGGAATTACTGAGGTTCAGGTGCTCCAAATTTGAACCAAGATGGTTTCTAGATGAGCCACCAACAGGCCATACACATGAGTAAATACTATTGTTACGTAGTGGCAAAAGTTTGAACATGGGCCACTAACTTCCTAAAGTTTTGCACTGGCAGTGCAGATGGGGAGGCCTTTATAGTAGGTGTTTCTTCTGTGCTGGAGGTGCCGCAGTGTAGGTAGATGCACCGGGTCGACGAGGCGCGGTTGTCGTGGCTCAAGGGGCTGGGGCTCTTCCCCTGCTTCATTTCCACTACCTTCCTCACTTAACAAGGGAAGGATTTCTTCTTCCTTTTCCCATGGACAAACAGCAGCACCAATGACTGAGGATTCAGATAACCCTTCAGAATATTCAGCAAAATTCTCTATCAGCTCTTCTTGTAGCTGCTGTTTGCAATGCTCCTCCACTGTGGTGTCAATCAGGCACTCTTCCTCTGGATTCTCTTCCTCTTGGTGATCATTCTGCTGATTGATGAGCCTTGAAATGGAGTACTGCAGGTTGTCAAATTTATGATCAATTTCACTCTGGAACCCATCTAATTTTTGGTTTAGAGAGCTCTCCATAGTGTCAGTTTTGCTCTCCATTGTGTTAATTTTCTGATTGGCCTGGACATTCACTGCTCTCTGCTCCTCTATAAAAGTATCTACCAATTTGCTAAGGTTTAAGATTGCTTGCTCAACTGGAGAAGTTAACTGTGGTGGTTGTGGTGGCTGAGGAGTTGGAGCATAATGTGGAGGACTAAGAAGTGCATACTATGGAGGTATTGGTTCCCATGAGAAATTTGGGTGGTTCCCCCTAACTAGGTTGTGTTACTCCATACGGTATTGTTGAGGCACCATGCATGAGGGTGCACTCATCCATGAAGGGTTTCTATATTCTCTCATGGACTTATATGCATTAGGGCTTCTCTCCACTGGATACAGACTATGCTGCTCTTCATGTGGGGGATCCATTTGATCACAATTCAAGCCCACTAGGAAATGCACTCGCAAAGAAGAATGTAAGTGCTACTAAGACAATGTGAGAAAATCCTACTTTTTTTTTTTTTTTTTACAATGAAATGAAACTAAAAAAAAACTAACAGTAAGATACTAAAAAGAATGATACAAGAAAATTCACCATAACTTGTGATGAGAATCACAAGTGTTACTTATGTTGTCATTTTCACTTAGGCACCATCCCCGACAATGACGCCATTTGATTCGAGTGCGGTAGGGTATGCTGAAATCAACAATATTTATAAACCTAAATTCCTCTTACTACTGTAGTCGAGCTACTGCAATATAGTGGCTCTAGGGTCGAACACAGGGATGGGTTTTCTTCGCACAAATGATTTACAGTTAAGTTCAAAATGGTGAATTTGTTTGGATTTTGGGTTTTTGATAAAAACAGAAGATGTAATGGTTGAAAACTGGAAATAAACTAGAGAAAAATATAAAAGAAAACTCCTTGAAGTGTCAGGTTATTGGATTTGAGATCTAAAGGGAACTGAGGGGTCCTCGGGCCATATTCCTCGCGTTGGGGAGGATGACCTATAGTCATTTCCCGACAAGTCCCCTTGACTCACCTTACAATGGATCATAAATGATAACTAACAAACATCAATGGATCTAACATTAAGCATCCAATGAGCCCAAAATCTTACCAAGTCATAACCATTCAAGGTGACTCAAAAGGGATCAAAACATAAAGCAAAAGGGGAGAATTAGCCACGGCAAAGTGGATACTTGCGTGAAAACATGGAACCCTTAGCCTACCTCCTCGATCCCTGCACCTGGGGAGCCCTCTTCAAGGAGAAAGATGTTTAGGTGCTAGCTTATCCTCCGAAGCCATCCTGAGGGTGTTTGGTTAGTGAGAAAGGGAGAGAAAGTGAGGGAAAATGAGAGAAAATGAGAGAAAATGAAAATGGCGGGAGAATTGGAAGCTTTTGCACACCAAAATTTTATTCAATCAAGAGGAAAGTTCCTTCAACAAGCCCTCACAAATGGCTTATAGCCATCAAAACAAAGCAAAATTACCAAATTACATGAACCAGCACTAATACAAAAGAGGAATTTTGGGAAAAAATTATAAAAATTAGTCAATGTGGGAGTCAATTAGGGTCAAACAAGAAGCACTTATGAATTACAAATCTACTTAAATTTTCGCATCCCGTATAAATTTTATAGTACTCCACTTTTCTTCTATTTTCTGCTCTTTCTTCCTTTTGATTTCTGATCTACAATACTAAATTCAACTTGGATTCTTCATGATTGAGCTGACTCGAAAACTTTGGCACAATTAGCTTGCAAAAACTACAAAATTTGCCACAAGATGTGATCAGTAGTATAGTCGGGACCTTAATGTGCCAATTGAGTTAATTAAGTTGATTAGTACACAAAAAGTGCTCAAAACCCCTAGTAAACAGGGTTCAAAATAGCACTATTTAGGCACTAACAAGTTTTCACTGGGATGACTAGTATACTGATGTTGCTGCACCATTGTGATAAGATCTGGCTTCAACTCAAAGTCAAGCACCTCTATCATAGGCCGCTCACAATAGAATATTCATCTCCGATGACCGATTCGTGAAATGATTCCCATCGTTCGCCTCCAGTCCTCACTTCCAGCCGGATGTTTTGATGTGTTTCTTGTTGCTCTACCATCATTGTTGATTCAACACTTCTTACTTTCTTCGAATTTCTCAGTGTCCTCTCCAATTCAAAGGTCCAAAGGGCAGTAGTTATGCTTATTCTTCAAAGTATGTGATAAATTCCTGAAATGGAAATACACCGAGATCAAGTGAGATCAATAGATAACATAAATATATTATGATATGCTTTCATAAAAGATCAGTAGCTAAGTCAGCTATTGTAGTTAAAACTATTTTTGAAATTTTTTTATAGAAGTTAAAAGAAAATGTTCAAATTAGCAATTTTCTCTTTGGTAAAAATATTGATCGTTAAACTTTACTTTCATTTCAATCCCCGGCAACGGTGCCATAAACTTGAATGTTGATTATAACTTTGATTTTATCAACATAGACAAAAAACTGACTGAGTTATAACATAACAACCATAAATTATTCAATCCCCAATTGTCATGCCAAAAAAACTCATTTGACTAAATACATATATATGTATATATATAAATCCGTTTTCTGTTGTTTAGGTAATAATTTTCAATTTAAATTGGTTTTGGTCTAAATTACTGCAAGTGCACAGGTCATACAAGTAATAAAGTGGATTTTTAAGTCCATATATCATTCCCACAAGGATTGATTATAAAATTTAAAGATTAACTACCCTTACTACTCAAGATCCTCACTATTTGAACTTCCAAATTTTAGGATAGATTTAACTTCTAAAGTAAAGAGAATAAAAGAAATGATAAAATTCTAAAATACATGATTAGAGAGTTACTGGGTGAAATAACCTTTGGGAATGGCTTCAGTGTTGTGACCATTCATACACCAAGTTCAATTAAAATATAAAGTATGGGATATGAACCTTGGAATTGTCCAAGAATAAATTAGTGTAGCAATGGATTTCTTCTAACACCACACATTTCACTCTCCAACTTACCACACTTCTATCTCTAGACAATGGGTCTGAAGAGCTACTTGTATGAATTGATCATCTTTTAAGATTTGACTATTTTTCCTTTTTAGTACTTCACAGCCATCTCTTAGGGTGAGTACTTGCACCATAGATGGGATGTCGAACCCTCTCGAAATAATTGGTATCTTAACCATCGATTAGACAAAATTCCCCCTCCATGATTAGAATCACTTGCTAACACCCGGGGGTTGAGATTGTTTTCTCTCTCAGCGGTGAAACCTCTCAAAATTAAAGCGCTAGATTGGCGGGTGGATCATATGCCTTGAACTGCGTCATTGTTGTCACTCAAGAGGGAACCTTGAAGTCAGAGGTTAGATCTTTACCAATGATATATCAAAGTAATCCTAAAAGTGCATTAGATCAAATAATATCAATGTAATTTACCCCCACGTGATTGCTCTTTGCTCTCAAGTAGTCCATCTACAGTGTCGCTCCACGAGGGTTCCTGAATTAGAGCAATGATCTGACTCTTCACGGGTGCCGAAACATTGATATTCGAAACGATTCAATATGAAGTAATACGGTTAAATCACTCCGATTTCATACAAACATCATTAGAAATATTATGAACAATAATCGACAACGATTCTTCCCGGAGAGCTTAGCCTTTCAAATATGGATCCGCAGTAAGCGATGACTAGTTGATCAAACAAATTCATTGAAACTGTAATCAAAACTAAAGATAAATGAATTCCAGAAAAAATCTCAGATTCCATTAAAGTTCAGACATAAATAGAAGCTTGAAATACATTCATCCAACTCTGAACCCCAGTTCAGATCCCTACTCTAATAAAAAAACTAAATCCCAAAACAAACTAAAAGAAAAAAAAAAGTAGAAATGAAAAGAAAAAAAAAATACAATGAGACTTCAGCCCTCCCAAAAAGCACAAAAACTTGATGAAAAGCGGCTGGAAGCTGTGCACTTGATCCTAGGAGCTTCTATTTATAGGCTTTAGATACCAGGCCTTAAAAACTAGGCTAGAATCACGTACTTCAAAAAGCCTAAAAATTCCGCCCTAACTGCTGATGTCGTGGTGATGTCGCGACATCGAAGTTGTCAATGTCGTGGATTAAATCTAATGTCACGACATTGAAAGTCTGCTGGGCAATTCTCAATTTTCAGTGATCAGTCAATGTCGTGATGATGTCGCGACATTGAGATGCAGTGTTGTAGATCAACTTTGATGTCGCGACACTGCCTTTCTGATGTTGCAACATTGAGTTGATGTTGTGACACTGAGTTGATGTCACGACATTATTCTTGAATGCTAAGGTTACTTTCTGATGTCGTGACACTGCTTTTCATCTCTACTCACTTCAATTGATGTCGCAACATTGAGTTAACGTCGCAACATTGTTTATGCAGTTCTGATCATTTCAGCTGATGTCGCGACATTGCTAACCTAATGTTGCGACATTGGTTAATTAACTTCCACCTTAAGCTGATCTCGTGACATTGCTGATCCGATGTCGCGACATTGCACCTTGATGTTATGAGTGTTTAAGTTGATGTCGCCACATTGTTGTTATGTCACGATATTGAATCTTGATGTTCTAAGGCCCTTTGTACATGCGGCATCGTAGTGGCTGATGTAAGCGACATTAAATTTGGTGTTGCGGTCTTAGTGATGTCCACGCGACCTATTTCATGGCGATGCCTTTGGTGACATTAAAATGCCCAGTGCAAACTCTCACATGATGTCTTGACATTGTTCTTTTAGTGTCGTGACATTATTGCCTTTGCTTCCATTTTCTTCAACTGACGTTGTGGTTATGTCACGACATTATGGTAGTGTCAAGACCTTCTCCACACAGTGTCACGACATTGGAAATCTTATGTTGCGACATTTTGGCTATTTACGCATCATGGTTCACGCTCTTTTTCCTCTTGGATTCTTCTTCTTTTCCTTAATTTCCTACAAAACATAAATCTGGGTAAAAACTCCATAATTTTACATTAAATTGGACTTTTAAGCCTGAAATATACTTGAAAAATTGGCTTAAAAATAGATGAGTTTTAAACTCATCAATATGCCCTAGTATGGCAAGCGAAACATCACATCGAGTGGATATCTGAAGTGTGTGCTTAAAAGTCAAGCCAACGATATCATTAGAAATAGTACGAGCATGTGTATATATCATGAGGGACCAATAAGAACTCAATGTCCAAAATGAATAACTCCTCTCATCGGCTCAAGAATCCATGCTAGAAACATATGAGGAATTTGACTCTGAAATCTCGAGACACGAAAATGAAGGGTCTCGAACAATGCAATGTGGATGAAAAAGTAAAACTTGAGAAATGATTGCCAGCAGCATGGGTTTAACAAAGATCCCACTAAATATGACATCTTTGGAGCAAAAATACCATATGAAGCTCATCCTCGAAAAATATCATCTACACATCTCGAATACCATGTAATCCTAATAAAAATGAGGAAATATTAAGACAGCATGCAAATATGTAATGAGACTCATCCTCTGATGAAAACTATTTGCACCCAAACCAACCACCTTCGGATGGTCCACATTAACTATGGGGGTATGCCTCAGTATGGCATCTAATTGGCTGAGAAAATAAAAGAGAATATCCTTAACAAGAGGCTCTACATCCTCGATATGGGCGTAAGGCAAGTGACAAACTCAAATAAGTCTACATGAGGGAGTGTATGACATGACATCCTTTCAAGCATGATGATCTAAAATGTGCAACCATATATATATGATAAAAACATCTCAAACCACCTCAAATGATCTGAAGATAGGGGTATGCCTTAGTATAGCATATAATGCTTTCTATAGTGTCGAAAAATCAATCGAAATCCATGCATCATAGTAACGAAGGCAACCTCACGGTCATCAGAACCGCAACTAGAGAAATGAATCCAAACTGTAAGGCATCTCTAAAAGAAAAAGCCACATGATAATGTCCAAATATCAACCAAGTCTCAAATACCTGTCCAAGTAGATGTTGTTAAAGAAAATGTCAAATCTCATGGTCTCAGGGTGATCTTACGACATAGACCGTAATGTAGGTTCAGGGTGATAAGATAAAAGAAATAAAAGGAAACTAGGCTCAAATGGCCAATGATCAAACCCGTACCCTTGTGTGTGGAATGCCCATACAGGAAGTCTCTCTTGACTATGAACACTAGACATAGTGAGATCATGGGCAGTATGTTGTGATTAAAAGTGTAACATGTGGTGAGATAGGTAAGAGGACAGGATGTAAGTGAAACATCAAACTCAAAATCAATGAGTATATAAGGGTGATAAATATAATGAGAGGTATAAGTCAAGAAGATAAATACTTGATGAGGAAAAAAACTAATGATATGATGAATCTACGATCCCTTGCATGGGAAGACATATTGTAGATAAATGGGATGATGAATGATGCGACTCGGAGCCCCTAGAGAGGATCAGTCATCTCACATACCAGCAATAAATCTCAAGTAAACATTAATCCTGAGATTTGGGAGCTCACATCTGAACTCCACAAGTAATACATACACTCAAAACAATGATCCTCATAAATCATATACGTACTCAAGGAATATTGATACCTAATATATACACTTGCGCATTTATTTATTATTTTATTATTTTCCTTTTTTTTTTCTTTTTTTCTTTGCACATAGGTTGAATAAAATAAACGAGAAACAAACTACTATGACAATGAACAAATATCTCTCAAAGCGCCAAGTACAATAGACCAACTCCAGCTGGCTGGCACAAGCCTCTTAAACTAAGGTCTTTGAATAAATATCCCGATGTGGACTAAGTAAAAGGGGCTGACATGACAAACCTCTATGTGCGTGGGACATCCTGCCAATCAAGTGGGAAAGAATGAGCTAGAATAAGAAGTCAGATAGAAAGAAAGTGGTGAAAACATAAAAATTATGAAATGGAGCAAATCAAACAAGAGTGAATGTGATGTGATGTAAAGAATATGTCAGTAATGTCTATAACTCATAAGATCCTAAACTAAAGCATCCACACACGGAGACATATCCCAAGTATGAAAAGGTAAGCAAGGCTATAAGAGAAAGATAGGCCAAAATGCAAGTCAGGCTCAATGGGCTAGCAAAGGTAAAAATGTGAGTAACATGCAGTAAGTATACATTAGCTAGGAAATAATGGCCACCCATCCTGCGACCATGGTCTCAAACGTAAAACTTTTTCAATTGACCCACATTGATTGGCTTTGAGAATTGGTTTCCATCTAAGTCCATCAACCATGTAGCTCCCTCTTGGGTCAACTTTCTAATAATGTAAAGTCCGCTCCAGTTGGGTCTAAACTTCCCTCTAGGGAAAGTGACCAATCCTCAGAGGACTCTCAAAACCAAATCACCTCATTGTAGTGGTATAGGCTTGACCAGCTTTTTGAAAGTGCGGGTCATCTTCCTTTGGTAAGCCTAAATATGGTCAGCAACTCTCAATCTCCTTTCATCTAACAGGCTAAGCTGATCAAACCATGACTGAGCCCACTCCGCCTCAGAAATCTATTGCTCTAGGGCTACTCTCAAGGATCCCATTTCTATCTCAATAGGCAAAACTGCCTCCATGCCATAAACTAGAGAGTAAGGTGTGGCTCCTATAGAAGTGCGAAAGGAGGTGTGATATGCCCATAATGCAAAAGAAAGCTTCTCGGACCAATCTCAAGAAGTCTTAATCATCTTGCGCAGAATCCTCTTAATATTCTTATTTGCGGCCTCTATTGCCCCATTTGTCTACGGCTTGTACGCAGATGATCTGTGATGCTAGATGTTATATCTCTATAATAAAGTGTCAACCTCACCCCTAAAATAATTCTACAATAGATATCAACTCATGAGACCCCATATACGTAGATAATGTGCGATCGATATTAAGGGGCCACCTTGGCTGTGTTAGCTTTATAAGAAGTGGCCTCTACCGGCAGTGAAATAATCAAATAGCGACTAGGATGAACTCATGACCAGCGGAAGACTTATTGAAATCTTTAATAACATCTATGCCCGTGAAAACGACCAGGTGAGTGAGTCGCAGCTCGTTGGAACGTGTATGAGATCTCCATGCATCTAACACTCTGTATATCTTTGAACAAACTGAAAACAATCTGTCTCCATGGTTTACCAAAAATAGTCAGTCCTCATAATCTTACAAGCCAACATATGTCCTCCTATGTGGGGCCCACAAACTCCAGCATGAACCTCTCTCATCGCCCAATCAGTTGAATCTTGATCTAAGCACAACAATAACACGCCATCAGCTACAAGTCTATAAAGTGTCTCTCCATATATCACAAAGTGGGTGACCAACTATCTCAAAGCTCTCTTGTCCTTGGCTGTTACGACCTTAAGGTATGTGTCGTATCTAAGAAACTAATAAATATCATGATACCATGGCAAACCATTATCAAACCCTAACTCATCAATTAAGCAACAATAAGCAGGAACAACTCTAGTCTCAACTAGCAAGGAGCGAACTACCATACCCTCATGAATGTCAATCATGGAAGCCAAAGTAGCCAGAGCATCAACAAACCGATTATGCGCTCTAAGCAGGTGAGTGTAACTCAAGTCTTCAAATCTCTCGACTAGCAACTCTAAATAAGCATGATATGGCCTAAGCTTCACATCTCTGGTCTTCTAGTCACCCTGAATCTGTCTAATCACTAGATTAGAATCATTAAATATCTCCATCCCTCTAATCCTGAGCTCAAGTGCAGTCTCTAACCCAAGGATGCATGCCTCATAATACAATGTTGTTTGTAGCTGGATAGCAATCCGAAAGGCCCAAACAGCGATCTTGGGATATGATGATCACCAAGTAAATCAATAGAATACATATCCCATATCCAGAATGGTTGGCTGCACCATCAAAAGTACATGTGCGACGAAATACTAGTCACCCCTACTGATCTCCTCATGGAAATGTCATCAATCGCTCTACTGTCGATAATTGGAAGTGAGGCCAAGTGATCTGCTAAGACACTTCTGCTATATGCTTTTGATGACATATTGAATATCAAACTACATCAAAGTACATGCCATCTGCAAAGTTTTGCTAAATTAAAGTGTATGTCAAATAGACATCTTAAAGGATCCAGACAAGAAATAAGCTGCATGGAATATTTTGTCATGTCATGTCTCAATCTCCGAGTGGCCTAAACTAAAGCTAAACAACAGCGCTCAATCATGATGTACCTCATCTCATACTCCAACATCCTCTTACTCATATAATAGATAGCTCGTTTCTTATTGGAATCATCAAGCTGGGCTAGTATACACCCTAAAGCAATATCTGAAACTGAAAAATGTAACAAGAGATGTCGTCCAAGCATGGGAAGTACCAAAATAGGAGGGGAAAGCAAATACTCTCTAATCCGTTCAAACGCTTGCTGACACTGATCATCCCAAACCTTAGGTTGTTTCTTTCTTAGAAGTTGGGAGATAGGCTCACAAGTATCTGTCAGTCTAATAATAAACCTGCCAATATACTGTAATCTACCCAAGAAACTCCGAATCTCATTCTTGGTCTGTGGTGGAGACATGTAAAGGATAACTATGATCTTATCGGGATCCGCTTCAATACCTCTCACTAATCATGTAGCCCAAGAGCTTCCCAAAAATCACTCCAAAAGTGCATCAAAAATCACTCCAAAAGTGCATTTCTTAGGATCCAGTCTCAATCTAAAGCATCTGATCCTCGGATAGTGCTTTAAAGGCATGATGGTACACGCCTATCGGGACTTCACAATCATATCATTGATGGGTTTTACACGTGATTGTGTTTTGTGGATATCGTAAAGTCTGAATTGCCTAATCGCATAAGTATCGCACATCCACTAAGTAATAAAGTGTACCTAAGCACGGATATCGATCCACAGGGAAAACCTTAATCTTAGTATGTTAAGTACCAAAATTATAATACTTCTTTAACATTCAAACTAGCAATCATGATGGCTAAGTGAAGCCATGATTAAATTACTACTAAGTATGGCGTAGTGCTTGGATGTAGAAAAGATCAAAAGCAGTTGCAAAGAGGTTAGGGTGTCGGTGTTGTTGGACAATCCTACTATGCGTATTTAACGGTTCTATTCCATTATTTAATACATGTTCTCAAGGCTCTTATCTATTGTAATTAAAGCCTTTCTCAAGGTGTTTTAACCTCCCTTTATCACTATGTTTCTTGCTCATTTAAATAAGCTGAGCATTAAAGTGCATGAAATAAAAAGAACTCCCAAACCTCTGATGATAATCCTATATTACCAAACAGTTTTATTCGATTTAACTATATGTCTAATTCTTCATTCATTCTCAAATCTTACAAAGAACCACTCACATATTAAGATTGATCAGAAATTATGTGTTGATTTCATCAAGCATGAGTTAATGATAAGATTTATATATATATATATATATATATATATATATATATATAAGATAATGGAATTAAGAAAGATTAACACTTTAACATAGTATTCATGTCCAAATCACTATAACACCTGAAACCACGAAGTAGAACCTAATGATGTTACATTTCCATTACAATTGAAAAGCAAGACTTAATAATAAGGATAGAAAAATTCCAAAACGAAGGAATGGCAGTCTCGGATGGATTCTTCAAGTCACTCTCTAAGATAGCCTGCCTCATTTCGCTCCGGCACTCCAAGTTCCTCAAACCCTAGCACTAAAAACGTTTTTCGACCCCACAAAATTGGATTCTTCCATTCCTTTTATAGCTTATTCATGAGATAAGGTTTGTTAAGTCTTTCCCGCAACGTCATTAGTTCGAACAGCCACGACGTCGGGGGGGCATCGCGACGCGAAGCCGATTGCACCAATCTTCTCCAAGACTCCTACTAAAGGCTCCATTTCCACTAAATTTTTTAGCATTTTCCTACAAAAACCCAATGTTCAAATATTAGAGTGCACTCAAACAAGGTCATATATATATGAACCGATCCCAATTTTATGGTCCTGGTTTGTAATGAGGCTTTTGACACTCATCACACCCCCAAACTTAGCTTCTGTCATTCCCAAGTGGCAAATAAACTCAACCGCATAAACAAGAAAATAACATACTAAACTCAACAACACGAGGGTTATGCACATGTTGCCAAAAGGAAGGATCAAAATGAACC
The DNA here is from genome assembly GCA_016808115.1 of Tetrastigma voinierianum. NCBI lineage: Eukaryota > Viridiplantae > Streptophyta > Magnoliopsida > Vitales > Vitaceae > Tetrastigma > Tetrastigma voinierianum. Next base: position 119,474 of record JAEQBH010005681.1, read on the forward strand.
GAACTCACAAATCTTGCCCTTTGTTTCTAATTTCAGAGGATCCTTAAGGTTGTTCGACTTTCGAAAGAATTCAGCTGAACACTGTTCGGTCGACAAGTGACTCACCCTCCTAGGCTCATACCTTTCCAAGGTTCCAGGCATTGGATGCATGATCTCTAGCATATAACGCATTTCTGGGACCCCCAAACTTGAATTCAACTTGCTTATGTGGGAGAGTCTAACTACGAAAGGATAAGAACACACCATTTTTATTCATACTAACCTACCTACTCATGAACGAATTCCTAGTGCCCGTAAGTTTTAGTTTAAGCAGTTCAGAGTGGATCTTGGTGACTCCCCCCACCGCTGGTTAAAGGCACTGTAGCATCCGGGTTCCCTTCGAACTTTACTCCCGAACACTCAACCAAACCTAAGGCCCTAGGTCAGGAAATGCATACTGGGCCCTATGTAACGAAAGGTGCTGAAGTCAACGTCTTACCAATCTGGCCATGGCATTCAGTTTTGAAAGCCCTCGGATCAGGAACAGATCTCAATTAAAAAGTCCTAATTTATTCTATTCACACTTTATTTTTTATTTTCTCTCTTTTCTCTTTTCTTTTTATTTTTATTTTTATTTTATTTTTATTTTATTTTTATTTTTTTAGATGGGGCTCGATGGCAATCCTCTTTTTCTAAGGTGTCCCATCACTTGGGTGTTTACAAACGCCTAAGGTTCATTGAACGTCAGTGAGCTAGGTCCAGAGCCTAGGCATACCCTGGAGATCACATGTATGAGTGTGTGGAAGACTAATCTGGAATTGGTTTCTTGAACACCAAGGAGGTGACGCACTATGTCATCCCTACCTATCCAAGTAATTCTTTGAGTACCTAACAACCTAAGGATCCTTTCTTGTTACATGTAATCGTGTTACAGCACCCTGGAGAGTAAAAAGATCCTTTATTGGCAATCATGGCATCACTCACCATTCTACCTAGCACGACCCTAAAACATGAAATTAAACTGAGACATCCAAACACACAAACCTAAACGAAAACTATGAAAGTACGAACATAAACATAAACATAAACAAAATACACAAACATATCCTAAAAAACGAACATAAACATAAACATAAACATAAACATATCCTAAACAACGAAAGTAAATGATGCCAACCCGACCACCACGCCCCAATTCACCAAACAAGAATCCGACACACGTCCACATTGGCAAGAAAATAAAAAGAAGGACGGAACTCCCCGTCGATCCTAGTGGATCACTATGGTGGTGGGTGGTAGAAAATGGGAAGGCAAGCAACCAGGGCAAGTCAGTCACTGGATGACCTCGGCTGCTAAGGATCGCGGCGCATGTCGGCCCGGGCGGGCAATCCATGTCTTGGCTCATGCACCCATACCGTCCCATCCCACATCAAACCCAGGTGAAGTGAGGTCCTGAACCTGGTCCTCTAGGTAGATAGCTGACCGTATCATTCACGGCAGGGAGTGGTGGAGGGGGTGAATGGATGGCCGGCCTCACTCGGGGTCTCTCGCGCATGCGAGCAAATTTTTGGTATCTTGTCGACTCTCTCTGTCGTCAGAAGGTTCGCGACTCGAGTCATAAAGCCTCGGATCGAACACGACTCTCCTTCGAATATGTGATGGCCTTAATGGGATGAGTCCATACACTCAGCTATACTCTATGGCGCCCCCGTGGTCTTTGCGTAGGCCGTAGATGAGAAAGGGTGCAGGTTCATTTGGCATCCAGGTTATAGAGGATGGCTTCTGTGACCTAGCAAACATCGAAGCGGGATCTTGAATGATGGAGAAATTGAGCAATGCTTGTTTCGCCGTTACCTCACAAACATTTATTGTCGGAATGAGATGAGAGGTGATAAAATGGTCCCACACCTTAGGTATATAGGCCAAGTGTTTGGCCTTGAAGTGCTTCGGTGCCTCATTGTTTAATTTCCACTGCATACACAGTTTGTGAGCATCGGGACCACGGGTAGTTAGGGTTTTTCGTGAGCGTCGTGAGCCACTCAGGGATTTAACTTGCTCAAGGTTTAATAGTGATTGATAGACTTCCTGCTGAAGTCTACCAACACTGGACCGGTTGCTTGAGTGGTGAACTTCTCGTTTCGCTCTCTCATTGACCAGTTATCGTGGTTGTAGGCGGGAGTGGGTTCTTCAACGGCCGACTGCTTCAGCTCATTTTGGCTTTTTGTAACATTGGAAGGCACTAGCTAGGGTCTCTTTTGGATGAACTTGAAGGAAAAAGTACGCTCTAGTAGGCTTCCACACCCCTATTGGAATTGCACTCTACCAAAATACCCAAAGGAATCACCCAAAACTCACTAAAGCCAACTAACAAACACTTAGCGGGCACTAAGTGGGATAGTGGTCTTGATGGAAGACAAATGGGGCCAGAACCCCCAACCAACCTAGGGACACGGTTGGACTAAACAACCCAGAATTTGTAGGATGAGATGCGAGACTTGAACTAAGTCGAAAAATCAATGAAGAGGAGTGTCGATGATGGTGGACCTAGGGTTTGCGGAGCTGGGGCGTGCCTAGGGCTGCGGTACTTTAGGGATATTTGGGATGAGATTGGTAGAGCTTTGGTTGGGTTTCGACATTTTTGCAAAAAAATAAACACATTGGTTTCAGTGAGTGAGATTATGATTATTATGTTAAAAATAGAGCAGCGTCCCGCGGCGGCTGAGGCTGCGTCAGCGTTCTGGCGTGTTGTCAGCGGCGTTGCGGAGAAACTTACTTTTAGCGTCGCGGCGTTAAAAGTCTTTTCCGCGTTGCGGCGTTAGTCAACGTCATGGCGTTCCCAGGAAGTATATTTTCAGCGTCGACGTTGACTTCACGGCTGCGATGTTCCCGAGATGCTTTTACGTTTCATTATGTGACGTTAGGTCGAGCGTCATGGCGTTCGGAGAGATAGAATTTTAGCGTTGCGATGTTGAGTCAGCGTCGTGGCGTTCAAAGATCATCAACTGGAAATTTTGTTTTCCCAGTGCAAAACTCCCGACGTCGTGACGTTATCAAGTAGCGCTTTGTTCGCATCTCGTGCTTTCGACGGTGGCGTCTCCACTGGCGGTCTTGACCACAGAAAACTTACTAAGCGGTAAAAATTTGCATGATCTCGAGTGTTGCTTATCGTGGCTGGCACTAATCAGTGACGTAGCAACACCTCCGATAGCCAAGATAAATCTTCACTCGCTACTTTCGTTCCACGTTCATCGACCTCTCGGGATGCGTAAGCGCCGACCGCTGCCATTGTATGGAAAACTTGGGTGATCTACCGATAGCCCGAACCATCTTATTTCCCGAGTTTTCACGAGACGGTACAATCTTGAATTGAATAGCAATACTTGTTGTCCCGGTTTCAGCTCATTATGCATTAGGTGCTTATCATGCCATGCCTTAGTCTTCTCCTTATAGATCCTTGAACTATCATATGCGTGCGCTTTAAGTTCATCCGATTTATTCAAGCGAAACACATCCTCTTTTTCGGCCATTTCAAGATTCATGTTCGACGTCTAGTTGCCCGTATGCTTTGTGCTTGATTCTAGGTAGGTGGAATGCCTTCACGTAAACGATTCGATGCGGGGACATTCGAGGAGGTCTTGAAAGTTGTTCGATAAACGTAGCTATCATCAATTTTGTTCGCCCGGTCTTTCCTCGTCACGATGCTTGTCTTTTCTAAGATTTTCTTGATCTCCCTATTCGAAACCTCAGCTTACCCATTGCTTTGGGGTGGTGCAAGTAACTGCAGTCGCTGTCTGTATTTGGCCGGGAGGCGATCTGGCTTGACTTATTCTGAGAAATGGGAGCCTTCATGCATTGGAGGTCTGCAGCTCTAGAAGTCCAGAGACAGAAAGATGTTGCTCTGATGAAGCCTTGATACCACTTTGGCATCTGGTAATGGTTGGAATGGCTTCACCCACTTGGACATGTAATCCCTTCACCCCAAAGTATACTTATGCCCGTAGGATGATGGACCCGTAAGAGTCGATGCCTAGACATCAAAGTTCTACCTCTAGAATATTTGCGATGGCATTTCATTTACGTCGTCCCGATGTTCCGGTCGCGACATCAATCACGAATTTTCTGTATTAGTGTACATCTTTGAATATATAGATGTGATAAAGCTTGGAGTGCGGTACCTTTGCATTTGTTCTCTTGTCCATTGAAATGGCTTCACGCTCTAGAGAGTGGTAGTGCGTCAGGATCTCACTTACTTCACTTTCCGGCACACACCTTCGAATAATATGATCGACATTTGCCGAAGGATTGGGTCTTCCCGAAATAGCAGCTTCACTGAAAAGAATGCTCTTAACTTTTGTTGAAATGTGAAGGGTTGGGTGGAATATCCAAAGCGAAAAGATAATTGGTATGTCGGCAAACCATGGGGATGTTTGGCATCAAACAGCTATTATCTGCTCATACGGGAGCGATGTCATGGCTACCAATGATGTACGCATTGTTTCTGGAGTTTCTAGTCTTAACAGATGATCGGCTACCATATTTTCGAAACCCTTCTTATCTCGAATCTCCACATCAAATTCTTACAATAGGAGCACCTAGCGAATAAGTCTAGGCTTCACGTCTTTCTTAGTCATCAAGTATTTGATTGAATGATCGATGAACTGATAACTGTTTCCTATAAGATAAGGTCCTAAATTCATCAAAGCGAGCCTGTAATTGCTGATTCTTTCTGTTGGGGCATAGTGGAGTGCGCATCATTCAACGTTCGATTGGCATAATAGATGGCATGAAGACTTTCTAACTTTTCTACGGCCCCAACGTCCCATTTGCAAAATTAAGCTTGCCACGTAAGTTCAAATGGAAGGTTCAATCCCGGGCGACCTTCTTATAGGAAGTAGAATTGACTTCTTTATGACTCAAAAGCATTCATGCTTAGCTCATAGACCAAACAGAACACCTTGCATAAGAAGATTAGACAAAGGTTTTGAAACTTTGGAGAAATCTTGGATGAATCGTCTATAAAAACCTCGTAACTTGAGAGCTATACTCCCTTTATTGGAAGTGGGAGGCGGTTTCTGCATGATCTCGATCTTGGCTTTCGGTCAACCTCGATTCCTCTTGGGATGCGTGATGCCCCCGATAATATGCCTTCTCTCACCATAAAGTGGCTATTTTCCCAATTTAAAACTAAATTGGCTTCCATGCACCTTTTAAATTTTAAAATTAAGATTATGGAAGCGGTGATCGTGAATGTAGACCAAATCATTGAGAAAATCATCCGTGAAGACTTCAATGGTTTTTTTCGACCATGTCAGAAAATATTGCCATCATACATCTACGAAGGGTCACGGAGAGATTACCTACGGCCGAATGGCATTCTCCGGAAAGTGAAAGTGTCATAAGGGCATGTGAAGGTGGTCTTCTTCCGATCTTCCGGAGCAATGGTGATTTGATTGTATTCCCAGTATCCATATAGAAAGCAGAAGTACTCATTCCCCCTCAATTCGATCTAACATCTTATCAATAAATGGAAGTGGAAAATGGTCCTTTCTGGTCACTTTGTTCGATCTCCATTAGTAATCTGGAAATTCTCGCATTATAGCTGATACCAGTGGGAGCGATTCATTTTCTCATTTATTATCAAGTAATTCCTCGCTTTCATGGGCATGCTTTGAACTGGCTCGCCCCATGAACTATCGGGGATGGGGTATATCACTCCTGCTGTCTAACCATTTAAGTACCTCATTAGAACTACCTCTTTTGTGAAGGATTTAGTCTACGGGCATCCCGCGCCGACGCTATCTTAACGATATATCCTGTACTGCATGATGTTTGATCCTTTATATCGGCTGGGACCATCGATGTTTATATATACTTAAGGAGGACGAAGTAATGCTTTAGTGATGTAGATTCCTCCCGAATAAAGCGTATCAGGTAATTGGGGTTCCGCCTGATAGGGGTTTTCTCAATAGAGGGACTCTCTCAATCGGCTTAGAGTACAGCTCCCAGATTCAAAGTACTTTCTTCTACTCGGGCCGAAAGAATTCATCCATTTTACATACTCTTGAATTGTCTCATCTTCACAAGAGGGAGGGTCATCATGAGTCAGGCTAGTCTCCAATGGTTCTAAAGGATCTAATTGGCTAGACACTATAGCCTCTAGCATAGGCATTCAGAAGCAACTATCAGTATCATGTGGATGCTTTATGGCATTGAAAACATTGAATGTCACTTCCTCTTCTTAAACTTTCAACCTGAGTTCATCCTTTTGCACATCAATCATTGCCCTTCTCGTGGCTAAGAATGGTCATCCAAGGATGATTGGGACCTCTTTATCTTCTTGCAAGTCTAGAATAATAAAATCTATAGGAAAGATAAATTTGTCCACTTTGACTAACACATCCTCTATGATACCACGGATGAGTTGGTGATAAGATCCTCTCTTGCAAAGTGACTTTCGTTAGACGCGTCTCCCGATTTTAGTTTCTTAAAAACCACGGCATGAATTAATGTACCTAGATCACCTGGGGCTCTTTCAAATACTACATTCCCGATAGCACATGGGATTGTGAAGCTACTGGATCTTTGACTTGAGGCAACTTCTTTTATAATCTGCCATGCATTCACCCCGACGCTGCGACGATCTCATGGTGTAATTGCTGCTTGGGCAGATGTCCTTCGCGTTCATATATCTCGGCATTATAAGTGCTTTGCCAAAATGGGATGTTAATAAACTTTGGAAGATATCCATGAGCTGCCCGAACTATATCGATGATTCTTTCTCAGTCCTGGATACTTAGAGATAATAGGCTTCTCGTGCGTAGTTTACGAGCTTCCAACACAAAATTGTATTAGAGACTAGTTTCTTTACTAATTTTTCAGCATGTGACCTGGAAACCTTTACTTTTTTAACTTCCGTTGGTTTTCATCTCTTCTGGGCCTTAAGCGTGTTCCAGTACCTCCCTAAGGGTTCTGACTTTATGTGCTCATTTCCTTCTCTCCTTGGGTTGACCTTTGTAGGCAAGTATTAGGTAGATTTGCACGTATTTGCCTCTCGCTCAATGAAGCCATTTATTGTTTGGACCACTAATTTCGTGTTTGCCAGTTGTTGAGTGGCGATCTAGTCTCATTCTCGAACTTATCATGTAACTTCATCATATTCATATGCATATCAGCTATATTCCATTTTGAATGAATGACTTCCTCGGGTGATTGGGTTTGCGCTCTATAGGATTGCACATTCATTTTCACTGAAAAGTTAGGATGGTTCTTCCACCCCGGATTGTAACTTTGATCATATGGGTTAAAGTTCTGATTTTGAGGGAACTCATATATTGAGCTTATTCAACAATCAAATCTCCCATGGTATTCATCATTAGGCACTGAGAGGTGGTATGAGGTCCATGACATTGCTCGCATGCAAGTTCAACTTTATGCACAGATAATTGAGAACCTAATTGTTGAGAAGCTTGAAGTTGCTTTGAGGAGTGTGAACCTTGTGAATCAGTTTGTGAACATGTCTAAGTCAAACACCCCAGCTGGTTTCTTCGATGCTACTCTCTCAACTGGCCATTGACAATCATTCAAGGCTATGTTCTTAAGAATTTGATAAGCCTCCACTTCATTCTTCCCCATAATCGCTCCTCCAGCAGAAACATCAATAAGAGTCATAGTGGGACGACTCAAACCATTGTAGAAATGATAGACTTACATCCATTTGGTGAAACTATGGTGAGGGCATTTTCTCAACAAATCTTTGAATCTCTCCCACGCTTCGCCGCTCTCCCTATGGATAAACTCTAGTAATTCTGAAATTTTCTTTGCGCTTTCTTTGGTGGAAAAATCTGTATTTGTTTGATAAGTGTCCCATGATGTTATTGAATCTCTGGTTGTTATGAAATTAACCAGTAGCGGCTTTCTCCTTGATGAGAATGGAGCGATCTAAGTTGAATAGCATCATCGCTCTTTCCATTCCTGTTACATTGTATCACACCTCTGAAAAATTTAGATATGACATTCGGATCCTCATGTGCGACTTGGTGGAGCCCCATATAATTCATAGATAGCTGAGTGATGGACTTAAGCTCAGAATTGTTCACTTGTATTCTTTGGTCTCCTAATCACGGGTGGAGTAGCAGCGAGATGGCGATATAATCTAATAATTGTAACATTATCCATATTTACCGTATGGAGATGTATACCTTCAATGAACCAACATCAATAATTCATTTTATGGTCCCATAGTGGTTAATTCAGATCTAACTTCTCTCTTGTCATAGAGTGCTTTTAAAGTTATATGATTTGAGATCAAAGTGCAGATTTTAGCGATTCTATTTATATGACCTAAATACCTAAGGTTTTACAAAAAAAAAAAAAAAAAATAAAGTATCAAAAATTAAATCAAAACAAATGTCTGAAGTACCAAAGAAGTACTTAGTATTGATATTAGCATAAACACTACGAATAAATAGAAATTCCCCGACAACGATGCCAAAAACTTGATAGGACTTTACGTGATTGTGTTTTTGTGGATATACGATAAGAAATTACAAATTGTCCTATCCTTTTAAGTATATGCTTGTCAAAGTAATAAAATGTCACCTAAATAACGGATGTATCGATCCCTGAAAACCCAATCGTAGTATCTTCCAAGTGCAAATTATAATACTTTAATATTCAAACTATGATCGATGGCAAATTAAATTCCTAATAATGTAACTGTGTGCTTCAGACGTAAGAATCATCAAAAGGGTGCAAAGAGGTTAGGGTGTTGGTGTTGTTGGACAGTCCTACTATCTAATGTTGCGGTTCTATTCCATTATTTAATATACATGTTCTTTAAGGCAGCTCTTATCTATTGTAATTAAAGTCTTTCTCAAGGTCATTTAACCTCCCTTTATCACTAGGTTTCTTGCTCCTTGGCTCAACCCCAAGCATTGAAAGTGCATGAAATGCAAAGAACTCCCAAGCCTCCTAATTATTATTAATCTATATTACAGTTTATTAGGTTAACCCAAACTATGTCTAATTCTTCATTCACTTTTCAGATCTTACAAAGAACCACTCACATATTAAGATTGATCGAAATTAATATGATTTCATCAATGAGTTAATGATAAAACAAATATAAGATAATGTAATTATGAAAGGTTAACACTTTAACATAGTATCAATGTCCCAATCTAACTGACACCCCCAAACCACGAGTAGAACCTCATGATGTTACGTTCCATTACAATTTAAAAGCAAGACCATAATAAGGATAGAAGAAAACTTGAAAACGAAGGGCGATCTCAGTTCATTTAAAGTCCACATCTCTAAGATAGATTAACTGATCTCTTTACTTCAATTCCGGACCCAGGTTCTCGAGCCACCACTGTAGCTGCGAATGTTTTTCGACCCCACAAAATTGGTTCTCCCATTCCTTTTAGCTTCTTCCGAGATAAGGTTTGTTAAGTCTTTCATGATGTGAAGGCGTTGGGCGTGTGTGATTGGGACATGTGGCGTTTGTAACATCCACGTCGCGACTTTGGAATGTCGTGACGTTGGGGCTTCACAACGTTGGGTTGATTTGCAATCTTCTCAGGACTCCTCTGAGCTCCATTTCGATGTTTTGATGTTTTCCTGCAAAACCTGGCCAAAACTATAAATAATAGAAAACCATTCAGCAGGTGTTATATGAAAGCCCGAGTCCCAAATCTCTTCAATCCAGGGTTTGTCATGAGTGTTTTGGTTGCTCTGATCGTTCACATGTGACATAAATATCCATAATAAATATGTATGAAACAATGTAGTAGCTACTCTGCCCGGTGCTTTGCATTTCTTAACCCAATGACACTGACTACATAACGATGAAGTGCCAGTGGCGTAAAGTGTCTTTCTACTGTGCAAGTACGTGAGAATATGATTATAACGGAGAATCCATCCATAAAGACAACCATAGTATGCCCTCCATGATTTTAAGCTCAACCAACATAATATGTGGAGAGAATGTCTTTGGGTTGTTATCAAATTTCTCACAAAATTCTGACTCTAACCTTCTTAGTCCTTTTTAGGAGCAGGGTGACATTAGCCAGCCACTCGAGATACTAAACCACTGATATGAAGCCAACACTAAGTTTCTTTTGAATCTCCTCTTTCACCTGCAAACTCCATTGGGGGCGTAATTGCCTGTTCTTGCAGCAGAGTCAACATAGCCTGGCGGTAGAGTGATCTTTGACTATAAAGAAATTCGAGCTGTGTGTCCTCGTATGACCCTTGTAACATCAGTATGATTTGAGTAACTTTGAGCAAACTATCTCTCATCTTGCAAACAAAGTGGTATGATCTGTTTCTTTAAGTGTCCAGTTATTTGAGTATTGTCTGAGTCAGCGAAAGAAAAGGAAGTGAAATAGCTCCTTGATGGTTATGTTCGAGTCAAACCGAGTAACTATTATCGAAATGTTCTGGCTCATCATCGATATCATGAATTTGTGATGTGGTGAATGAGGTGCAAATGCATCAATATCATCAATAAAAGAGGCAGGGAGAATACTTGAAATTCCAAATCCATAGATAAAAGGCCCAGTAAATCATCAGAACGGACAATCGACAAAATATAAAAAATGGGCCCGAATCGGACTCTCAGACATGTCCTAAAGTATCAAGAAGTCTGATGCTCGACAATAACATCGTCGTAATCGCGCATCATTAGTGGGTGGGAGAAGCATCCTCATCATCTCTCAAGCGAAGCACCTACCAATCACTAAGTCTAGAATCTCGGCAGGGTGTGATGACCATACGGAATACCTCCTCGACATAATCACCAAATGACCTCTTATCAATACCCTCATGATAAGCTATCGTTAAGGAAACACATGGTGAACACACTAGATCACGGAGAAGGAGGATCAAGGTAGTAGAAGTGTTAGAGTCTGATGGCCTTATTTGAAGGTGTGAAAAAAGGCGATCGGCTTAACATCTTTGGATATCGATAGGCTCATCAATCGATCCGTGGTCTGATAATGGCTCTAAAGCCCCTCCTGAAAATAATCGGTCGATAAGTATGGATGGCGGATCGTCAAATGGAATGTGATGAAGTCGAGATGACCCTCTCTTAAGCGCGGTGTGCCGTACATGTCTCGCATCTCACAGTACAAATCAGAGCGGGTGGGTCGTAGTCCCGAAGTTGTGATAAACTCACTACAGCCATGCTGGCGACGCCCTAAACCCAAACCAGGCATGTACGACATGCTCCTCATCATGTCCAAAACGATTGGGCTTCTATGCTGATCATATGACATGGGTATTGAATCTCTAACAAATCCCACGGCTCACGATTAGTACCAAGTCTTGGAGTCCTATTTAAGATGGGTTTGAGTGCTTTGGGTACTAATCATATTAGTCGCCAGATTGACATGCGGGTTCGATTAGTACTCTTGATTTGTTTGAGGTTGTTTTGATGGTTTGCGAGGTTTTGTGAGCCTCCGCCATCATATCAAGCTTGGCATCGTAATTGTGATGTTTTATGCTGAGTTCGTATGAATTCTCGGCGATTTCATCAAGCCGGGATGAAGAAATGTAGAGATAGAGGTGAAGAAATACAAATTGATTGGTGTAGGAATGACAAAGTGGAGCAGTTGATTTTAGCGATAGTGGCGAAAATTTGTGATCCTAGCGAGAATTTCGCTATGCACGTATTAAATGATGGCGAAATTTCGCTATCATAACAGGGTGTGCATGTGAAAATTCAAATTTTGCTATGCACGTAATTTTTCGTATGATAGCCTTGTCCCGCGCTGCATAGCGAAAATCTTTGCCTTCTTTTTGTGATCCAAACGACCCCGTTTTGTGTAATTCCCATTTTACCCTCAATGTAATCATATTATTTTGGTATTTCACATCTTTTGTAAGGCTATATAAGCCACCTTATGGACAAATTGTAACCCTAACTTAAAAACTTTCAATCCACGCAGTTTTCCATGACCCACATTTGGTTACAGTTTTCTCTTCTCTCTACTCTTCTTTCTCTCATATTACCTGGCTTGAAACACACCCCTTTGAGGATGACAACTCAAAGGATGTTTTTAGCTAAGCCTCAAAACCTTGAAGAGGAGGGTTGCTAGGTTGGTAGATGTTGGTTTGCAGGTGTTCCTCAGTTTTAATGAAGCAGGTACTGTATTTTTGTGTTCCAAACTAGGGTTTAATGCTATTTAACGTATTTCCTTTGGTCAATACTTGGCATGCTTCAGGGTTCAATGTATTCGTAATGGTAGATACACTGACATCCATTAGATGTCATTCTGAGCCATTGAAAGTAGGTTAAATGCTTGGTTTTCAGCTGAAACATTAAATGTTAAGTAAATGCTATGGTTATTAGGAGGAATGTTTTTAAGGGTTGGTTTTTAAAGTTAAACAAAGATCCAGATTTTGCTATGACTATATGTCATTTTGCCCAATGCGGAAATAGCAGGGACACCTTTATAACCTCATTTTATCAAGCTAAGTGATGAGACTTCAAATTATCTTCTGCTTTTATAATTTAGCTGCCTAGTTAACCCCAGTGACAACACCCACACTTTTTAATGCAAATCCAAAAATCGAATGAAAGCCTCACCATTTTTTGAAACATGATACAAATCATTTGTTAGATGAAAACCCGTCCCATGATATTTCGGCCACAAACACGCGTGGCTTGACTACGGCGGTGGGAGGAGAGCTAAGATCTGAATATTGTTCGTATCACCTATTGTAGCACGAATCAAATGGCGCCGTTGCCGGGGATGGTGCCTAAGTGCATTTGACGAGCTGTGGAACACTTGTGATCCTCATCACAAGTACTGGTGAATTGCTTTTATATTTCACTGTCATTTTCTTTTAGTTTCATTTAAAAAAAAAAAAAAAAAAAAAAAAAAAAAAAAAAAGTTCTTTGCGGGATTGTTTTGTGTTTACTGTTTTTCTTTGCTTGAGTTGCATGTTCAGTGGGCTTGAACTTGAATCAAATGGCGCGGGTTGTAGTCGAGGGGATGGTGCCCAGCTACGGATGTTAATGAGTTGATGCGTCCTCCTTCATTTTTTTTGTGTGTTAGTGACCACACACACACATCCCTTTGATTTTTGTTGTTTCGAATCTCGATTTTTACTTAGCGATCCTTTGGCGGAATGTTTTCATTTTATAATTTGGCTAACACTAATCTTTTTGGCAAGCCTTGTTTGTGTTCTTTGCTTTGTCCCATTTTGTGTTACAGGAGTTTATGCATCACTGGGATAGAGACATTCCCGGTGGGCTGAAGAATGTACCTGACTTATCAAGGTTGTGAAGTCGGTGTGCACGATTGAGCGAATGGACCCTGCACGGAACGTGAGAGTCGACAAGCGACTATGAATCGGCTGACATACGGTCGATGAGGAATGGCATACACCCTCTAGGGTGAGTGCACCTTCTGTATCATACCACTCTTGATGATGTGGTAGTGAGACCACATCACGGTGCCTAGCTTACGTTTCATGGAGTGGAAATGAATCCATACACCGTCAGGGATTTTGAGGGAAGTGTTCATAACTTTTGGGAGGTGTAGTAGATGGATTTGATGAAGAGATGAAGGCGTTCCAGTCAACCTGGATGGCCAAAATGAGGTTTAATTCACCCAAGACCAAAGAACCATTAGAAGAATTTGGGTAGAAACGGGTAAATTTTTAAAAAATTCTTTAGTGCTCACAAGACCAACAATTTGAAGAGGCAAATTTACACGTTTGTTGCCCATGACAATGAAAGGTTCTCAGTCTTTGGGAGAGGTTCATGGGGGCCAAAGCCGATTGCTTGTCCACATCATGGTTTTGACATGGTTGCTTGTAGATCTTCTATGGTGAATAATATCAAACCATGAAACCGCTGTGGAAATAATCATGTGGAGGACCACGAGCAACACCCAGGATGAAGTCATGGACTTTCTAAATTATGTGTGGCTGAAACTTCTAAGGATGGATGAGCGAGCCGAGGGAGGTGGAGAAAATGAGACCTTGGCCACGAAGGGAAGGAATTTTTGCTACGAGAGGATGGAGATGAAAGCAAAGATATCGACCTTAGCGAGTGGAAGAATTTGGAAGGAAAAGGGGCGCTGGGAGTCCTGCCAGCGATAGTGAAAACCACGCGAGCCCGACCCTTGCATCGATTGCCCGATCCATTTTTAGAAGAACAGCGTCGATTGCTCTCTCGGTGAGAGATTTAATGTCGAAGAATGCAATGCCATGGGCGAAACAAGCGCTTGATACTTATATGGTAATACATATAACTCCCGATTGGAGGAACCTGCAATCTCTCTTGAAGCCTAACCCCGCGCTTATGGCACCTCCTGGTGCCCGAACAACGGTTGGTTCCTGCTGACCCACGGCCATCCCACCATCATCATCCCACATTGAAACGGCTTCTTTGAATTTGACGAGGTGGTAGGTGATTTTGTGGAAGCGAGGAATCAATGTGTTAGCTGGGTAATCTTGTGGAAAATTTGCAAACGAGAGAATAGATGGAGCGGCGTGTATCCCGAAGATTGATAATCTACGGTATTCCATCACCCGGGATTAACAATTTCTTTGGAGGTACGGAGAAAGGAAGAGATTCCCTTCCCGAACCTTTGCCAAATCGAAAGGGAGTCCGTAAATAGGTTCTTCCAGATTTCGAGGATGGATAGTAAGAAATTTATCATCACTTTGAGGAGTGGAAGAAATTGAGCAACTAGTGCCCGTAGCTGGCGAAGAAGCGAAAAAGAAAAGGGAAGTTGAGCGAAAATAATAATCAGAGAAGATTCAATGAAGAAAAATATGCCCCCTCCATTTCCTCGAAGCTCGGAGGCGAAAAAAATCCTGAGCAATTTGAAATTTGGGAGGTGCTAAGGCTAGTGAGTAAATATCCATTTTGATTGACATGATTAAGCGGGTGACATATGCAAAATTTTGAAGGACTGTGCATAGTCGAAAAGAGGGTTGAGCACATTGAAAGAAGCCTTCCCTAGCAGAGCAAGTCGGTCACGATTATTCGAAGCGAGATTTGGTGAAATAGAGGTCAGAGGATCCCGCGATATCAGGTCTGGCATTGGAGGGACTGCGCCAGGTAACCTTTGTGGACTGGGGCGGTGTAAACCCTCTTGCCATATTGGTATATAAGCGAGTTGGGTTTGAGAACAAACTGCAACATATATCATTCAGTTGATGATCGGGTAAAAATTCCCTAAGAGAATAGTTGAGGGATGTGTGTGTGGTAAAGGTGGACAAATTCTACTACCCGATGGATTTTGTAGTGCTCGTCTTAGAGCCGTGTAAGTGGGCTAATCGCGTTATCACGGGAAGATGTTTTGGCCACTTCGATGCGATAATCAATTGGGAATGAATTAAATGCGGCTCACGTTGTGGCCATGACCAACAGACTCAATATTTTCACGACATGGTGCAAACTAGCGAGAAGATAAGAGCGAGGAGTGTTGATGAAGTGCACTCGGGTGGTCCCAGTACGGGGGAACCCCCAGGCTGCTCTCCTGGCCCCGCGGGCGGGTGGTTCGAAAAGTGACAGTTGATAGAAATTGACTACATCGGCCACTCTACGAGACGATGTTCCCTGTAGCACCACCAAGTGAAAAGCCCCGAAAACAAAGGAGGCATGAAGGGCTGCGACACACATCCTTTGTAGGGTGAGAAGGAGCTCCTCCTCCTTGATCCTCCATGTGAATGGAACCCAGTGTAAATGAGGCTGGTTTGGTCTCCACGGGGAATAGCGCGACTCAAAGGCCCCCGATTTTACAGATTAATTTGGTCGATTTTCGGTTTATTATTTTTAGTAATTTTTCCTTATCTTAATTTTAACTAAATATAAAATTTTCAATTTTAGTAATTTTACTTTAGAATTTTTTTTTTTTAATTTTATTTTAACTTATCTGTTAAATTTTGTGTGTTTCTGCGGGATGGAAGTGGTGTGGCATGAATTGTGATAATGGTATTCATTCTACTTGACTCTTGGGCTTACGGAAACCCTTCAAGCAACGGTTTTTATAAAAAAGGGGCCTACTCATTTCATTCCACACTATCTGCTTATGACATCCGAAGTACCTAGTCAGTTGGAATCGGTTGATGTGTGCCCGGGTACTCCGTGCGGATATTAAATTTGCATTAGGCACACTTATTAGTTCTGGCAAATTCCGCAGGTATAGGCGTTGGCCTCGGCCATCGAGAGAGATGTGGTTATTGTCTCGTGAGGAGAATACCATGGGTGGGCTGTATGTGTCCGTCGGCGGCCTCAGCGGATATACCATTGGACCGTGCCCACAGTTGACTGTTTAACCCGGCTATATGCAGTGGGGGGAGCCATCTTGGGGCTGCGTCTGAGATGTCAGGGATTAAGGTTGATCCCTCGGCTCAAATCGCAGCCTCAATGCTACACATTTCAGGAGAAGGTCCACCATGAGACGGCTCGGGCGGAGACTTTTCGGCTGTGTCAGGAGTTCTTGAGCGGTCTTAGAGCATGCAGGAGGTTCACGGGCCACATATAGAGGCGACGGATCGGTTGTACTTTCCCGGGTCTTATCCAGGGCGATCTGCATGCATGCCGTCTCCATTATTCTCCAACATCGGGAGGAGCGGCGGATGATGTGTGAGGAGGACCCACCCAGGGAGAGCATCTGTTCCCAGGTGGAGGTGGGTGGAAGGACCCCGGGTTCGATTCTCTCCTCGACTCCACCTCCCTGCGCCCAGGCCCTGCACGACCTTTGTTGGCCCATCATACCTCACGGTCAGGCATATCCATTATCGGTTCTAGGGAGCTGTTTCTTGTATGGATGTGCCAACACGCCACTGCTTTACTACGGGCGTCGTTAGACAGTGAATGGCACGGCCAGAGTCGCTCCGCGCCGACTCGCGTCGCCTTCTTGGATCATGAGCCACCTCGTTCTCATGGTCCAGCGAGGCTTTGCCTGACCGCTCGAGATCGGTCCACAGGCCTCCTTGGATATCTGGTCGGCTGCCCGACGGATCCACCGGCATTTACACCACCGTAGGGGTAAGGGTGGGCCTCCGCTTCTCACAACTTTAGATCCTACCCGGTGGATACATGTTTATATACTTTGGTTGGGGGAAAGATTAAAAACAGTGTCTTCTATCACATTTGTCTTGTTTTTAACATCATTTACTACTTATTTTGTATAGGATTGTATAAGATGCATGTATTAGCCGATAGTAGGCAGTGATACTTTTGTTGTGTTTAGCTATGTTAAGCTTGTATTAGACACTTTGGTTATATCAAAAGCTTTATAGCAATATTTACATTTTTCTACACTTTTGCAAATCATTTTTTGTGCCTATATTTTTGTGTTTCTGCTCTTACCTTTAGTTGAAGAATTGAAGCCCTGTATGCTACCATAATGCTAGAATAGTTCCATGAATGATTAAGTTTTTGGTCGATGGAAGTTCCAGTGTTTTCAACCTTGTATTTCCACCTTTAGCTAATCACACATAGTGCACATCAGTTTTTACCAATAGGTTGTGAAGTTATATACCTCTTTTCACTTTGCAAAACCGGCTTAGATTTGTTGACGACCCGTAATAGGTTTGTGTTTCCCACAAGAAGACCCAGTGATGCTGTGAAAGAAAGAAAAGGAAGAAAGAATTGAAAGCGAGTAGCCTTTTGCCTTGAAACCCAGGGAAACGCGGTCAGAGGTATATGAAAGCCTTTAAAAACCGGTGCCACTGAAGCCTTCAACGGTTGGGGTCATCGACTTAGTGTTCGCTACACGGGTGGATGGGTAGAGTTTAGCGAGTTATAGGTGCTGGATTCTCGAAATCATTCGAAGTTCGAGGTGAAGCCTAAAGAGTTTGTGGTCGGTAGATCCTTTTGGCTTGATGCCTAAGCATTAAAGTGGTTGGGAGTCCTTCGATTGGACCCAGATTACACGGACTTTGATGAAGTGAGTTTAGGCATTAATCTACTGTTACATTCGAAAGTATGAAATAAAGTGTAGCTTCCGAATCTATTTAGGTTGGTCATCAATTTAAGGTCCTGGCAGTAGCTTGGTTGGGGAGAGGGAATAGCTTAGCAACTTATTGGTTGGCGGTTGCAGCAAAACACTTAGATTTAGGTGGAAGTTTAGGTTGACTTCCCCAGGTGATGTTGCCACGAAACTTGTTCTAAATAAATTTGTTCTCTAAGTGATTATTAATATACAGGAGTCTAAGTTTTCTATAAAGGTAAAGCCTCTTGCTTTACTTTATATAACATACTCTTCTGTAACCTCTTTGTACATGATTGTTTCATTCTGAGGCTATGGCGTGTCGGTTGAAGTGTGATTATTGCCAAAGACCACTTATTTTAGTGCGAATAGTTTTGAGTGCTTTTGCGTACCTAATGTTCCATTGGCCGTTGACATGTGCGGTCAGGTGCGATGCTGCGATTTTGTTTGAGGTTGTTTTTGATAGTTTCAGTTTTGTAGGCATCGCCGTCATATCGAAGCTTGGCATCGTAATTGTGATGTTTTATCTTGAGTTCGTATGAATTCTGGCCATTCATGGGATGAAGAAATGTAAGCGAGGTGATCTCGTGATTGGTGAGAAACAGTAGTGAGCGATGATTTTATTATGGCATGGCGAAAATTTATGAGATTGCAATTTATGGTAACTGGCGAAAAATTTGCGATCGTAATTTCGCTATGCCATATTTTACAACTATAATGTGAGCCTCATCGTAGCGAGAAAGTTGCGTCTTGTAAGCGAAAATTCAAATTTTTATTATGCTGATTTTAAGCTATGATAGCGAAATTTTGCTATATTGCGAATTCAGCATTGCATAGCGAATCTTTCTTTTGTGATCGAAGCGACCACAGTTTTGTGTAATTCCCCATTTACTTCGATGTAAATGTATTAATTTTGGTATTTTTAGTATTTCACATCTTTTGTGGTATATAAGCCACCTTATGGATAATTGTAACCCCAACTTAAAAACTTTCAATCAGCGCAGTTTCCGTAGCCTATTTGGGTTTTACAGTTTCTCTTCTCTCTTCTTTCTCTCATATTCTCGGTGCGAAACACACCCCTTTGAGGGATGACAACTCCAAAGGATGTTTGGATCTTCTCTCAAACGAGAGGGAGGGTTGCTAGGTTGGTAGATGTTGGTTTGCAGGTGTTCCTCAGTTTTAATGAAGCAGGTACTGTATTTTTGTGTTTCAAACTTTTTCAGACTAGGGTTTAATGCTATTTAATGTATTTCATTGATCAATCTCTTGGCGTCTTCGGGGTTCGATGTATTCTTAATGGTAGATACATTGACATCCATTAGATGTCATTCGAATAATGACCTGTATTGAAAGTAGGTTAAATGCTTGGTTTTCAAGCTACTTGAAACATTAAATGTTCGGTAAATGCTATGGTTGACTAGGAATGTTTTTAAGGGTTGGTTTTAAAGTTAAGCAGATCAGATTTTGGCTATGACTATATGTCATTTGCCCAATCTGAGGAAATAACTTAGGGGACACCTGCCTCATTTATCAATGGTGACTCGAGACTTAGAGGTACCTTCATAATTTAAAGCGCCCTCGATTAACACAGTGACAAGCACCCACACTTTTAATCTGAATCAATCAAATGAAGGCTCACCATTTTGAA
The DNA here is from genome assembly GCA_016808115.1 of Tetrastigma voinierianum. NCBI lineage: Eukaryota > Viridiplantae > Streptophyta > Magnoliopsida > Vitales > Vitaceae > Tetrastigma > Tetrastigma voinierianum. The sequence goes on from JAEQBH010005681.1 coordinate 139,064, forward strand.
ACATGATACAAATCATTTTGTAGATGAAAACCATACGTGTTCGTATGGCGGCGTATCTTTGGTATTCAACTACGTGTGGGATGGGATACAAATATTGTTGATTATTATCGCCACACACTGCGTGGCACGAATCGGGCTCACGGTCTGTACCTCATGAAGTGAATCCGGTCATAATCATCACCCCCGTGGCTAATCTCTATCTTGGCGGCTTAGAAGTCAAGCGTGGCGGCTTGTAGATGGAAATAGTGATCGCTCGACCATCATGAGCGAACTTCACCTTGAATGAAGGGAGAAGATGGGATAACACCCGGCCTTTGTAAATCCATGGCGGTCTAAGAGTAGGTTAAAGGATACGAGGATCCTGAGCACGAAACGAACTTGAAAAGCATTAGCCCGATCTTGGCCTTTCGAGAGTCAAGTGCCCATCACCTTTACAAGTATTGTTGGCTCCCCTTTATGCATGTGACAAGCCGATATCTCACGGCTTGGGTCCATATCCACAGAGCGATAGTGGTGGTAGGGACCAGTCATTTAGGGGCGAAATTCATTGTGTCAGAGGATAGATGGAACACGGTGTGACCAAGCGATATATATACAGGGATGAGTGTGAATTACAGACCCTCCCGAAGTGCAGTCATCCTCGGAGAAAATAATCTGGCCCGAGCGACCCGAGTTGTGAGCATATGTATTAGGCCCTCTAGCGATGTGGTTGTGTCAACTTGGTCGGGCTCGAGGTACAATTAAGGGAATCTTATGTTTGGCAGGATGGAAGGTAACAAACCACAAATAGAGATTCACGCTTGTGTGCTGCAGCAGCTACTTGGATCTCATCATCCTACTCTTCGCAGATCTTATCTCAGCGATATCGGTCACATGGTAGGATGGAATTGGAGAGTATTGTCATACACCTTACCTCCTCTGATAATATAATTAATCTCTGGTGTATCAATTGTCCCTCGGTGTGGAGTCTGAATAAAAGGATTCTAAACACTATAACACGGCAAAGTCACTGGCCTCGGTGTGGGGATCCAAATTGGAGTGATGCTTAGTGTCGAAACGACATGTGCATGAATCTTCTAGCTCGAAAACACCTCATGAACTTCGTCATCGCCATAACCATCATCAAATACTATGGACTCCGTATGATCATCCAGCTGACAACATATGGATCACGATCATCAGAAAGCCCAGGCAAAATCGATAGAATGAATACCTCCCTTTGGAGGAGCGCATCGTAGAATATGTCGAAAGGGGTTAAGAGCTAACACCAGTTATCCCATTGCTGTCTTTGATCCAATCAAGTCATGAACAACATGTCTCAAAGCTATACACTAATTTGTAGTATGTCCAAGGCCTTGATGATATGCCCAATGTAGGTCCATCCAAAAATGAGGGTGAACAACTTGCGGTAATGGCCTCGGTGCTAATGGACTGAGAAATCCAACAGTCATGTCTGTAAGACCTCGCCTAAAGGCATGCCTAGTGGTGTAAAGTGTCACGAGTTGTCCTAGGCTATTGTGTAGGCGTGGGCTACTCGAGGACTAAGATGGGTAATGGGTGGTCTCAGCGACACGTGCGGCGTAAACTAGGTGTGGGTGGAGTGTATGGAAATTTGACAACTTTAAGCGGTGGCGGTGGGAAGGTCTATGCGGGTGGACTACATGTAGGGCACGATAACGTAGAATAGATTCATGCGAGAGCTGCGGTGGCCCACCTATTTGAATGTTAATGGCTCTTACCTCCCGCTTAGTACATATGATCGAATGGCTTCTTCCTTACCATCGAAGAGGAAGAATCGACCCTGAACCACATGCCATACCATCTTCGATACCATACAATGCTTCTAACAAAACTATGCAAATCCCATAATGATCTTGGCAGATATCTAGCATAACTAGGTTGTAAACTCCTCGCCCAGTCATGCTGTCACGCTCTGCGACGGACTGGTCGATCATCTTAATAACCTTCTCCGCACGGAGATGAATGATCTTAAGCAATCTCATGACTCCCACCTTATAGCCTCGAAGCTCTCTAGTAGCGTTTAGTAGTCTTGAAGAGAATTAGAATAAACTCATGGGCGAGATCCTCCCATGTCCACTTATGCGAAGCATCCAAGGTTGCAAACCGACTCTATGCCACACTACTTAGTGACAAAGGGAACAACATGACCAACTGAGCCTCATCTAAACTCATGCCCCTTATCAACTAATTATATATCCTCAAATGAGTACGTGGGCATCCTCTACCTGTATACCGCTCCATGTCAGGCATCTAAAATTTAGGCGATAATGGGGTCACAGGTGCTCTATCAAATCCATCCCACACATCCATACCCTCTACAACTCTCAACTGTCTAAGCATCTGCTCTACCCTTTGTATGGGATCATCAGAAGCACCAGTAGTCTGAACTGGAACAATCGCATGTGGCGGGATCACCTTTGTAGGCCTTTGGATGACGAAGGTACAGCGAGGGATAGGCGACGGTGCCATCCCGGCCGTCGATGGAGAGTGGAGGTGGTGCCCCCGTGTCGAGCTAAGTATCCTCGTGTTGAAATCTGTGGGTGCCGCATATCTATCTTTGATGTACCTTATAATCTACCCCCTGACTCTGGCGCGAGAAAGGTGGTTCTGATCACAGGTATTAAATCTGAGTGAGACAGACAAGGCAGGATTAGGAGTCCGAGTGATTGAAAGAAGAATGTCGCTTTGTGGCGGCAGCAAACAGCAGTCTGTCTCCAGCACACAGAAACTACCCAGCACGAGCCAGTACCACGATCGATCTCTTTGTATACCCGCTAAGAGTGACCAAGCGGAGGCTTTGGATCCATAACACTTATTCCTTAGGCCTTAAGGCTCATGAATTTTTGCGTGGTTAGTTAATGGGGATCTGTAGCATTTCTGAAGTGGTATTGGCTCTCTACAAAAATACAAGGGTGGAGTGGGTCTTTAAAAGGGTCCTAGAGATGAAGCTGATGGTACCTCGTTGTTTTATTATCTATAGTCTCTTAAGAGGCAGGGGCACTTCCATCTGGTGGTGTCGCTCACACATGCCTTCCTCAGCGTCTCTGAGGCGACTATGGTAAAAGGCTCTCATTGCTCTAGGCCTAGGAGATGAAACTGGTGTATCATTGAATGTGTGGTTGTCAAAACTAATAATCCTTGCAAGGAAGGAAATTTTATTGTGTACAAATATAACAAATCCGCTCTGAACATACAAGACTTAAAAGATGGAACTCAGCTCAGGTATCATTATCTTGAACCCATGAATGCATACAAACATAGATATAACCCAGCCTGTTTCTCCTAATTATTAGCTCGGTCGAGAAAAGCAAACAAGAACAACCAGTTATGTCAAACATTATTACAATGATGAAGTGAAGTGACATTCGAACTAGAGTTGGAGATAGAGGGGATGAAATGTGTGTCCAGCATAGCAAACAACATGCAATAATGAGAGAGGTGATATGATAGCGGATCATACGAGCACGAGTATCTATACATAATCATCTGTCAAAATCTTGAGAGAAGAGTATCTCTGTTAGAACAGTGGTGGATCCATTGATTAGCAAAAAAACAAAGCAAACACTGATGTGTTAATGCTTACAAGAGTAGATATCAAACAATCAATCAATCAATTGCCACATTTTCCTCAAATTATATTCAAGCTTTACCCACTAAAATCCTCAGCAGAGTCGCCATTTTGTGGACCCGTATTTTTCACGTGCGTCCCCACTCGATGGTGAGACTCGCTTTTTTTATTTTTTTTTATTTGACAAATCATTTTTTAAAAAATGGTTTTGGAGTCGCCACTTATTTTAGTTTATTTTTTTAAAGGGAAAACAAAATAATAAATAAAAACCCTAATGCGACTCCTTGTTTTGAAAAGACATGTCTGGCTTAGAGTCAGGTGAGGTCATGTTACTATTAGGAGTGCGGTAGTGGCGTAGCACCATAAGCCCACAAAGTCGGGTCTCTACTAATCCGATTATGGAAACTGTGGCTATTGATTGATTAAATAATAGATACCAAAAATTATCTCTCATAATTACAAAAGTGTACATCAAAACATCATGATAAATAATAAATAAAATAAAACAATTAAAGTCAAATACGAGAAGAATAATAACATGACGGCACATCATAGCGTATCAATAGAAAACAATGTTAGTATAATAACAAATATGAGATTATTCATGATCGAATTATGAAAACAAATTGTACATCGATTATTGAAGTTATTTAATAAAGGATACATGAGATGTCGAGGCCACACCCAGCCATTTATATGTTACAGCAATTAAGCTTACTTGAATTAATTTTATAATAACTAGAATTAATCATGTGTTGGAATTTTTATTGAGGTTTGAAAGTGAAAGTTTGAAATTTTGGAAATTGTGAATTTTTGAAATGGTCGAGTTTGAGAATTTTGAATTGGGATTTTGGAAATTGAATTTTTAAATCAGAACTTGAATTTATAAATTTGAATTTGGAATTTAGAAATTTGAAATTAGAAATTGAGATATTTGAATTTTTAAATTATGAACTTTGGATTTTTGAATTGAGAATTGTAAATTTGAAATTTGAAACTTAAAATTTGAAATTTGAAATTGGAAGTGATGAGACTTAATTTTGAATTATGATACTTAAATGTTGAAATTGAAATTTTGTAAATTGAAAAAAAAAATGAAATTGAAAATTAGGGGAATTGAATTTTAAAATTGAAAAAATTGAATTTTAGAAAATGAGAAAATAAGAATTTGAATATTTGAAAATTGGACTTTTTTTTTTTTAAGATGAATTAAAATTTAGTACTTCATTTTTTGGAAGACTTGAATTTTGAAATTAAAAAAAAATGAATTTTAGAAAATGAGAAATTGGGAAATTGAATAAATTAAGAGTGAAAATTTGACGGGTTAAAAATTTGATCAGAATGTGTGACGAAAGGCTTGGTCAAATGACCTAATGAGTCGGCAAACTAACCTAATGGATTTGACTTAGATGGGTTAGATCTAATGGGTTGGGTATAAATAAGTGAGTTATAATAGATTGAGCCTAAATATATTATATCTAATGGGCTGAGCCTAAGTATGTTGGGCTTAAATTAATGGGTTAGGTCTAATTTGGTTAGCCCAAGTAAGTTGGGTTTAAAATAATAGGTTAGGGTGTTGGGGCCTTGATCCTATTAGGCTTAAGCAAATAGGTTTTGTTTAATGGATTAAACTATTGGGCTTAACAAATTAGTTGCAATTTTAATAAAGGCATATGATCATATATTTAAAAATGTAACAAATTTTTCTTAAACAAAATAAAGATCTCCCTAATCGGAATCCTTGTTTGGGAGAAAGGCCTCTTTTTCGAACTCGACCACGTCTCATTGAATGAAGATCAATGAGTTAAGAACCTCTCCTCCAAATTTTAGGTCGATCGGACCACAGGCGAAGCAGGATTGGACATTTGATGAAATCTGGACAGTGAAGAGAAAAACATTGATTTTCTCTTTTAAAATCCAATAAGCAACTGTTTATGGTGAGTGTTATCACGGACACCAATCAATCTTCACCATTCAGATTTAATACTAATGAGTTTTGAACCCCTTTTCCAAATTTCAGGTCGATCGGACCACGGACGATGCAGTATCGGACCCTTGATGAAATCTGGACAATGAAGAGAAAAAACATCGATTTTTCTCTCTTAAAATCCGGAAATAGAGGCACTGTTCTCATACTGGAAGACAACTGTCGAACTTTAGATCCAATCTTCACCGTTCGGATTGAAGATTTATGTCTTATCTCAAACATATCTAAAACTTAAAACAATCTAATGGTGGAATAAAAAGGTTGAAATCTTACGACAAAATGTTTGAGGTGGCAATTGACTGACTAATGGATTGAACTAATATAATAGTGGATCTAAAGCATAATCTCTAGATTCATGTCTGAATCATATCTTTATCTGAACATATCTAAACTGAGAATATTATCGATTGGAATAAGAAGAATGAGAAAGCTTACATTGAAATCATTTTGAAAGCCAAAAGCGGAATTTCCAATCTCGACAATGACTTTACGATATATGAAGAAAATCTAACTTAGTTGAAATTTTATTGTAAACCATGGGAGATTTCTAGTCTTGATCAATCAAGATATATCTAAATTTGTTAATAATGGATCAGGTTGATGCTCAGAGTCAATATCCAATTTCTCTTTATTCTCATTTCTCTTCTCTCTAAATTTTATCTCTTTCTTTAGAAACTACTCTCATTTTTTTCCTCTCATTTCTATATGTTCTTCTATCTCTCCTTCACCATTATCATACTTTTCCCTTTCATTCTCCTCCATGTTCCCCTCCTCTTGTCCCCTCTTCTTTTATTTTATCTTTTTTCCCAAATCACGACCCTTTTTTATCTTTGTCCCCACTCTTTAAAAAATAATAAAATTACTTCCCCTCCTCCTCGTTTTCCCTTAAAAAAAAAACTATAATAAGTGGCTACTCTAAAAATCATTTTTTTAAAAAAATATATAGTTTTTCAAAGAAATAAAAAAAAGCAAGTCTCACCATCAAGTGGGGACGCACGTGAAAAATGTGGGTCCATAATATGATAGTGTTTATTTATCCAAACACTTCAATTTTATAAGTCCTTAAGATGGTCTTTTCAATAATTTCAGTTATTATAAGTGCTTGTGTAGTAATGTATTCAAACACATTAAAATGATGCCTAAGTGCTTTTTTAAATATACATCTAAACACAAATAACTTGTTGAATAAAGTACTTGTGACACCCCAAATCCGGGGGTTCCGTTGACAACCCGTAAACCCGTGGTGGATTTTGGGTGACCCGATATTACATTGTTGTGTCCCATTTATCGAGATCCATATTTTCACAAAAATGTCGACGGAATGCCATTTGTTGAGGAGCTCTCTGCTGATAACCTGTATATATGATTATAATCGCCATCAGGGTCTTAACAAAGTAGTATTGACCACACGGGATCATATGTCCATATCACTATACATCCGCTAAAGGGACCCATTCATTCACATTTTAATTCTAAAATATGAGAATAAAATATTTAATTACGATTCCCAATAAGTGGGGTCATTCTTACCATAATTACATACCCCGAGCTATTGCAGCGATAGTCCCAGGTGAATTACAATTCTTATACAAAATACTTTACAAATGAAATATTAAGGTCACATGACCTCCTTACCATAATGGCTCGTGAGCGTGTCTCCACATACCACAGCCTTTTGAAAGGGTCCCATGACGGGGTGAAACGATGCTCGATAGAAAAATTCTCCCTCACAGGGCTACTCGGCTAAATGTATGCAGTGTGTACATCTAATACGTTAAGTGAAATGCAATCCTATATACGGAATATTTCATGCGTCGTATGTATGAGATGGACTCTCGATACCATGTAGCGAGTCACGTGACTCTCTCATGCAAATGCAAACAGGTCATTGGTGTTTCACCCGATGACTTAACCCATTGGAAAACTCTCGATATTCATTTTAATTTATCGATCTGTATTTTATTTGGGTCCTTGTTCAGAGGTCTCACCGTAGGATTGCATATCTTGATCTTTCGTGACTTTCGTGATTGGATATATAGCAAGAATAAAATTTTGGTCTTTCACCACGGGAGGATGAATCTACCTCATCGCTTCACGACACGTTATTATTATTATTTTGTACGTGGTGATTTTGGGCGTTATTTCAATTGACTGCTGCGGTCACGAATGGTGTAACGATACCATGCATACACACACGAGCTTGTGTGATGTACGTGCACATATGAAATGTAGTTATGCCATTTCATGTTATGTCATGTTCATATACAATAATAACTTCATCTGAACATTGATAACCACGGATAATTATAATATTTCACATATAATTTCCATTCATCCACAATATCCATGTTAATACGTAATAAGTATGTATTAACATGATTCCCTACAACCAACCTATTTATTTATTTTTTCCGACAATAACTTTAAATGACCAATCTGGACCTCATAAACGGGACCTCTCTCGATCCCTTAAGCCATGAACCATTTGGTTCCATTCCTTGACAAATTCTTTTGTGATCTAGAAAAACTCGACAAAACACATGAAAACATCGGTCTCGGGATCGAAGCAAAATCTCAACATAGTTCGGGACGCTGCGAAGCTAATCCCGAAATTTCCAATATTCGGTCAAAATGTTGGGATAAACTTACACAACCTGTATGGATGCGTTTGATCAACCTAGATTACCATGTTAGAACACGAAAACATATAATAATGGAGAAAATTTGAAAATTAATGATTTGGAATCCATGAATGACTTCTTGATGCGAAGGTGATGAGGAATTTGCAAAGAAAGCGATCTCAAGATCTTCTCTAGATATTTATGATGACATGGCAATGAATGCCTCTCCTTTGGTTAGAGAAAATATTTCTGCAGATAAGCAATGTGAGAATGAATTGTCATGTCTTGGGTTGGGAGGGACTTGAACCTTCTATTTATTATGTTCGACCAGTTTTCTCTCATTCACAGATTGGTAGTACTCGGCCACACTTGCGACCCATTGCGGTTGTAGAGTCGCATAATCTCATAATTAAGACAGTGTCGATTAAGTTCGAACAATATTGGCATAATGAAAAACTTATTCTCCATGTTTGATATTAATTGAAACAATGTGTGCTTTTTTTATCGATGAGATTATTCTTAATAGTCGTGGATCCATAAGTCTCGAACAACGAATCATGGTGGTAATTGCATGTACTCATAGCCGCCATGGTGCGAACAACAACTTTAATGATATGTGGATTGATATAGATGTTTAAATGGACAATACCTCATAATAGTATGTGTTATCCATTTTATTACCAGTTCAATTCTCTCTCTTGTGTCTGAAACTAAATGTATACGAGAATATCTATCATGGATTGATGACATATGTGTTACTTGATAGGTAACTTTACTTTATGTGTAACAAAACATCTTTGTTAGCTAATGCAAGAATGCCTTTGTGCGAGGTTTACCTGATGCCTCGAGTTTTCAACGATTATATGCTCAACTCGATAAACCTACATTCCTGGAAATACCTTATTGGATGCAGAGTTGTCTAGAGTGATTATTACAAAAATGTGTGAAATTGGATTCAACCTTCATAAAACGACATAAAACTTAATAGCTCTACTAATTTCTGATTATCCCATGATACTCCTGGCCCGTGTTAATGACATGTCGTCAGTACGAGGGGCGGCCTTTAGTTAAGCGGATCACCAATCATATCATCTGTTGATATGTGCTCAGCTGCAACGTCAGGTTTGAACTTTTTCCTTTATAGTGGTGCCCGACCTCAGTATGTAGACCCCCTTGGAATTCTGTTTGTTCTGTAAACATGCTACGAGTTATTGTCCTGATACAAGCGTATGGGCATCACAAATCAAACACGGTTAACTCCTTAATGAGGTTTGGAACGAGTGCACGAGTAGTTCTTTGAAAAGCATGCTCTGAACTAAAAGCATGACGTGAAGGATGCAGTTGATTTACGACATCCTTGCCCGTAAATCACTGCCTCCTGTAGCAAAGATATAACCAGTTGTTGACTTCTTTTCTGTCGGCGGCCGTGATACGAGATCGAATACTTGACTAGTTGTAAGTCTGAACATGTTTATGTCGGTATATAGTCTTTTGGCCATCTTTGGTACCTCGTAACCTTCTTGGCGGCTGACCCGATGATGGTGTCACGGATTTGGCCGATATACGCACAGAATTCACATTTACTTAGCGATATGCGGCCTGAGTGCATGCCAGGCATACATAATACTCCCAGTGCACTGCGCAGGTATATTCTTCATTTGGGCTTTCGATACCGAATGGGGTTGTTGATTCCAACTGTCAGCTGCGATGGGAGGCGATTCACGGCTTACATTGTTGCATGTTGAATCTTTCTAAAAATACGATCAACATATGCCTACGAGATAAACCAATGGTCGAGCGATTCACGTGGATCTGATGCCGGACGAAGCGTATACGAGGTCACCGTATCAAAAGCTTTGTCTCATCTCATTAAACGAGGTATTGGCACGAAACAAGATATGTCATGAGTATTAGGAAAATGAATTTCCTCCTGGCGTGTACGGTATATACATTGATACACTTTGTTCTCAGTAACAAAACCATATATGAAACAGCGACCTTTATGAAACTTTAAATTATGTGTGAAACGTGAGACCATAAATGACTTTTAGGTCTACGCTGAGTTTACGAATCATTTGCCGCAAAACCCGGGTTGCATCATATAGACTTCTTCATTATTAAGGTCTCAGTGAGAAGAGCGGTTTTAACATCCATGCGGTGTAACTCCATATCGAAATGAGCAACTAATCACCATGATCCTCTGAAAGAATGCTAGAGGCAGGAGAAAAGTTGCTTCATAATTACACTCCTTATATACGAGTGAAGCCTTGTTACCGGTCGGCTTTAAACTACCCGATCTTTCCTTTAGAGTCCCTTTTAGTCTTATACACACCCATTTGCGACTGATGGGTCTATGACCTTCGGGTAATTCAATAAGTTCCAAAACTCCATTATCTCGTAGATTGAATTTCATATACCATTTGCATCGACCACTTAGTTACGTGAGACGACGACTTCCTCATAAGTTATTGGATCGATCCGCGAGCGGAAATATACCTTTCTCTATGTGATATAGTCCGGTGGTATAATGATCGTCTCACAGTGGATCTCCTTCTTTGGAGTAATGTGTGTCTTACTTTTGAGCATGATGAACGTTGGGTGTGCCGACAACGGGATCGATGCCAGCGGGTTGATATGATGTGTGGAGTTTCCACGATTATACTATGGGAGAGATAAAGATACCACATTACCAGTCTTATCATCCTCTCGATAGTGCGTGACGGCTATAGCCGGCCATCAAACTCAACTTAGGTATGCGTGATTCCCGCAATTCTTGTGCCTCCATTGGGATTATAGGCAGAGTATCGCCGAATATTCAGGGTATTAGATAAATGCATCAGTGGTTGCGGAGTCTAACTTACTTAATGTTGGATTATACAACTCCCTTGCGGGACATCCACAGGCCTTAAGATAGTTTGCATTGAAACTACATGAGTCCATGTGAAAGAATTGATGGGCATTTTGCCATTACAATTCAATCTTTCATTTGTTTCAGCTTCACCCCAAGCAGGGTAAATTTGTCTACTAATCATACTCCTTACCATTTCCATAAAATGCGATTGCGCCTTTCGGCTATACCATTTGCTCGGGACTCGGGCATAGTAAGCGTACTTGTATCCGAATCCTCTAAGTATTTAGCGAATGGCCCCTTAAGGTATCGGCATATACGTGCCCGCCTGCTCCCTCTCCACCTGATTCGAGATCTAACAGCCTTTATGACTTTTCCCAAGCTGTTTCGACTTAGGTGAAAATCTTGAACTTGTCAGAGACCAGACTTTTCTTTAATCAAGTACAAATAACCATATATCGAGAGCCAGTCATGTCGATAAATGTGATGAAATAAAAATTTCTACACAAGGTTGCCGTATAAGGTCCACTTATATCGGTGTGAATGACTTCCAACAAGTCAGAACTACGGACTGCAGTTTTCTTTCTTATCTTGGTCATTTACCTCTACGACAGTCTACGCGTATCTGAAGTCATTTTTAAGAAGCCGACGGGATGTTAGTCTTTGTCGACCTTTCTACTCTATCTGCAGAGATATGGCTAGTCGTTTATGCCATAATACATAAGACTCTTCCTTAGGTAATGGTCTCTTAGAAACGACCTTTTCGGTAGTATAGCGTATGTCATTGGGAGATAAACTTAATGCTGTATGTCCAGTTGGACATATAATGACACCAAACCTTATTTGAATTAAGAAATATTGAAATAACATTGCTTTTAATTTCCAAAGAGTAATCATATGAATCGAACCACGATCACAGTAAATTAGTTTAAAGAAGGAGTACATAAAATGTGTCTTTCGACATAGTTTAAAACCCGAGAATCTAAAATTAAGATTACATCGCCCACGAACATGACATCGACATACCGTTGTTTACGGAGCTGATTCATCACTTGTTTGGCTTGCTCCAGGTTTATAGTCTGTGTGGTAGCCTTGACATGATTAGTTATGCTCCACTATCGAGCCACGAAGCTGGATGGTGGCGGATAGGTTGGATTCACAAACAAGTGTTAAAGAATCATTACTGTAAGCCAGTTTGGACATCGAAGCTTCATTTTGCTCTCTTTCTTCATGTGACCTTTCTTCTTACCAAGCGGCCCGATCACCATCGCACCTAAGAATGTCTTCTTTGGACCCATATTGTCAGTTAATGCGTGGTTTCTTGAAAGCGCGCCTTCTTAAATTATGACTTGCACAGACTTCTTATTTTCCTCTTTATAATGGTGCCTTCAAGCGACATATAAGGACATATGCTCTTTCTCCTTCTTAAGTTTATAGCTGTACGCCACCACCACTGGCATTAAGTCATTAATGACCAGTCTCATCTTGGGTGTAGTTCATCTTTATAATCCCAATCGGTGGAAGGGTGTTTAGGAAGCAAATACCTGATGACATCGGGAATGGTAACATTAGAAACTTGAGCTTCGATCTTTAGGTCTGCCATCCTCGGGACATAATCTACGACGGTGTAGCATCATACTTCATGTTGAAGAGCTTTTGAAAGTGACGACCTCGGCATTAGATGAAACTGATTCTAGCCTCCCCTTAGGTGCCATACAAATTTCCTTAGCGGTACGGTCATTTGGTAAACCACTTTTTAAGTGTTAACATCTGGATTCTTACCATTTGTATGATATTAAATCTATTGCTCTTCAGAGGTGCATATTAGTTTTCTCGACTTCAATGCTAGTAGTTTGTGATATCTGGCAGAAACATCGCTGTAAGCGCGATGTGAACATCGCCCGTCCATTGAAATAGAAAGTCTGTTTCTTAAGAATTCAATCGATGGGACCTCGGTGAAATGTCTGGAATTCACAGTTCCACGAGAAAAATTGGCAGAAAAAACAAAACAAAACAAGCAATCTGTCCCGGCATCATGTGAATACTCATACGAGAGAATTACATACATCATCACATAATCACCTTTAGGCGAGAAAAATATGACATGCGGTTGTACGCTCTCCCACGGCGACCATGAGAGACATATTCTAATCTTTAAAATCACCACCTTTGGGTGTATGAACCCTTAAGATGTCCAGTCATTTCTCGGCTTACATACCTGCCATTATATCCCTCCATGCAGATAACTGAGATCACCTCCTTTGGGAGTATGATGCGTAATAAAACGGGAGACATCCCACCCTGATATGAGACTTATATTTCTCAAGGCGGAATTAAATTATTGTGCCACTTTTGGCCAGTCCTGATGAATCCTTGAAAATCTCATACAGGGGATATTATTTATGTATCACATTAAATATATATATATGTAATACGATTATCTTGTTAATTCATTAATAGTCGATAGTTACACTCTACATAGTCCTTATGCGATGATATACATGCTAGCTACCTGCCATATGTATTTCCAAAACCATGAGAAATCTAATGCGTAAAAAATACCTAATTTACAGCTATATGGGTTACATGCGCATTTCCTTATACGCAAAGCTTGAACATGTAAAATAAATATACCACATTGTAGAGAATTTCGATCTGAGGTGTAGATATCAAGATTGCCCAAAGGACCTCCCTGCAGCCCTCACGTCGCGGAAGGTTAGGGCGTAATAGGCAGCGTGCGACAGCGTGTCTGAGCTATTGGATCGTTGGCCCCGGGTAGTTGGCCGGGTCGGGTGAAGCAGTGCGACTTTAGTAAGATTGGATCTGGCGGGTCGGTCTTGACCTTGTCGAATCTACAATGCAGGTGTTAAGACCGGTCGGTCACGGCAGATTGGTATTGGCCGGTCGTGATGACGTCATCATCCGCGTCGCCAACCAGCGTCGTCGTGACGTCGGCGCTCCGGTTTGGCCGGGTCAGCGGATCGAGGCGAAGCCGGTTTGCGGTCGGTCAATGTGGCCCCAGATCGACATGACGTCGTGGCCGTTGGGTTGAATCGCGCGGCGTGTCCTTCCGCAGCGCCCGGGTCATCTCGTCTTGGCGTGGCGGCCGCGTGGGCCAGCGTGAGGGCCGTCCGTGCCGTCGGCGACGTGCCACCTACCGATCTGATCGTCTTGTCGTGTAGATTCCAAGTATGTAAAAATATTCATGTTTGGATTTGATGAAAATCTCGGACATAAGCGATTTGAAGAGAAAATCAAAAATAAAATTCTCTCGATTCCTTATGTTTTGAATTCTAATCGTGGTTGGCTCATTTATTTGTAGGATCGAACAATCAACTGAATTACCATGTTAGAGCGAAACATAATAATATTAATGGAAGCGAAAGAAATTAATACGATTTGGAATCCATGAATGAAAGCTTCTTGATGCGGAATTGATGAAGACACAACGAAAAGCGATCTCGAGATCTTCTCCCGAATGGCCCTTGATGACAACGGCTTAATGAGAATGCCTCTCCTTTGGTTAGAGAAAATATTTCTCTGAATCTGCATGTGAGAATGAATTGTACGTATCCTTAGGGTTTGGGAGGGACTTGAGCCTTCTATTTATTGAGTTCGAATACGGACTTTCTGTTAGTGGACGTACTCGTCCCACCTGCGACCCAATATGATTTATTAGATCCTTAATCTCTCACTTAATTAGACCAAATTAATCAATTAAGTTCAATTAATAAACCCGCATAATGAAAAACTTACATTTACGCACTCGAAGGCATGTACCATTATTAAATGGCTATTAAATTTAAAAATAATCAAAGTAGGAAAATTCTACATCTTATGGGTTTGTGAAACTCAGATTTTTTGGTACCTGTAGTGGCTGCAGTGCGTGAATGACTTGCCTTTGCTCAGGCAAGAAACCCATGCGAATCTCCGTAGACCTTAGAGAGAAACGGAAAACTTTTTTTTTTCCTTTATCTCTCTCTCTCTCTCTCTCTGCTCACTCTCTATCTGTTATGTTCGTCTCCCCTCCTCATTCCTTTCTTTCTTTTCCTTCTTTATTTGTTTTCCTTTTCTCTTCTCCAGCCACATGTCTCCTCCTTTTTCTTTCTTTTTCTTTCTTTTATTTTTTGTTTGTTGTTCTTATCCTTATTTAATCCTTAAGTTTGGATACATGGCCCACATTACGCCATGTGTCCATCACTCATTCGGGTCCGCTTATGCCCCGAAACAATTTATTTATTTTCAGTTCAATTTATTTTTAATTAAACTTAGTTCAAGTTATTTCTTGACTTCTGAAATTTTCGTAAAAATCTAGTCCTTTGAGTCACCGGCGACTTACCACCCAGAAACTCGTAAAAAAATTCCAATTGTCCGAGTGTGAAACTTTTAGGTCACTCTGATTCATAAGATGAATTTAACGGCGCGTCCAGTTTAAATCGTGAATCAGAATTTTCTTGTACAAACCATTACGTCACTTTATTATTATTATAATTTTGCCATTTTGAAAATTTCTAATTTTCTGGGTTTTCTTCTCCATAAATAATTGTCATAAATTCACACACCTTAGCACGGAAACATATATGCAATGGTTATTCTAGTTCGATATTGGAAGCGATGGCCAAGCACCTTCATCCTCGAATAGGAAATGATAGGTGGCTCGCGTCGTCATGCGGTTCGTGTTGCCTCATCGATCTCGGTCTTATGCTAATAGCCGTAGCCTCGCGGTCTTGCGTCATGGCGATCAAGGCTATCCATGATACGCACATGTCCCTCCTCGAAGGTCCCGCGCCACGTATCAACAACAATCCCTCCCGATCCACTACCTGTTTGGTGGATTTGGAGTATGCCGACACTGGCGTGGGACACCCTCATGGACACCTGATAAACTCAGCGGTAATGCCAACCGTTACGCAACTGTGCCCACCTTCTCGAGTATCTCGAAGGGCCCAATACACCTCAGCGCTAACTTCCCTCACTTGCCGTCGGCGTCATATATTGGGCATCACCTTGAAGGCGTGATCACCCTCGAACTCTAGAGATTAGGCGGAGTGCACGTGAGTGTAGCTCTTCGACTCTGAGCCGTAAGGAGACGCTTTCATATCAAACCCACCTTCTCAGAGGTGTCTCTAATCAGTCTCAGACAAATGATAGATTTCTCGCCCCACCTCTGCTCTGACTCATCGAGGATCAACATGGCCTCCCCGCATAAAGCCTCCTGCAGTTGTGTGCTTTCGCTTGATAATATTGTTGTGGCGGAGAATTCCACTAAGGGCAGTGCTCGCTCTGGCTACCTTAAGATCAGAGACCTTATGCACAAGCGGCATATCCTCTAAAAAACTTATGTTATAGTGAGCCATCTACGCCTATGGATGAAGCAATGCTCATCGTCGATTGTCCCCATGGCCTTTTGGAAACTCTTCGAATTGTGTTGTAAACACAGGATCCCCAGTTCGATACTATGGACAACTTTGGTACTCCCATGTGAGCGACAATCTCGAATATACAAATGAAATTCCTCAATTGTGAAGATCTCATGCTTTGCAAAATAATGCCAACTTAGTGGCCCAGGTCCCATGACCACCCACCGCATCATGCCTTTGGGTTCAGGTGGCAAGTGGGTCCTGAGAAGTCATCGTGGCGATGCTCCCCGCCACTCGGCTACCTCAGTAGGCTGGGTAGCCCTGCGGCCGATGCTCGGTCTTTGCTGGCGACCACGTGAGACATCGTCGAATAAAATCTCAAGCGATGTCGCTTCATTCCGCTCGATGCGATGAAAGATGCGGTACATCTCTGGCGATATTAACCCGTTCGCTCGATGTCTGCAGCGATGAAGATCACGGTACATGCCGTGCCACTTGGATGCACAACCGTGTCGAGAGGCGGTGGAACTCCCACCCCAGGATCTCCTCTCAATCGGTTAGCGGGAACCCTGTTAGTCCCTTTATATGAAAATTACCATAATGGATGGCACCAGCGCCCCGTCTGCCACTGGCATGCGGTCCTTGGTGGGGGCGATATCTTTGCGTCTGCCCTTAGGACTCAATCACCACCGCTAGTAGGGATGGGCTACGAGCTTCCCTAGTGTTCCACAGGCTTTGATCTTGTGCGCAGCCCTCGGTGTCCATAGTCTCGAGCATGCGCCACTCCGGGGGAAGGCCCCTGCTTGGCAGTACTCCCGACCCAGGCGGCGCATCGACCACTGTTTTACTTACACGAGATGGTAATGCAAAGTGAAGTCATAGTCATCCGAATAAATCCATCTGCGTTGCCTCATGTTAAGGTCCATTTGTGTGAAATATACTTCAGACTCTTATGGTCTGAAAATACCCAAACTGCTCACCATATAAGTAGTGGCGCTAAATCTTTATTGAATACCATGGTGTGACTCGGATCATGTGTGGGGTAATTACGCGCTCATGATTAGCATGCAGAACCATAAGTTCTGACCCTCTTAGATTGCATCGAGACACATCCCGGTCAGATCCACATGGGCATCCGCGATTTACTTAGTGTACCTCGTCCTGTTTCGGGACTATCAAAGAAAAGGTAGTAAGCCTCCTTTTTAACTTGGAATGCCCTTCTCAAAGCAGGTCATCTCACTCAAACAGTCCACTAGAGATTCGATCTAGTCATAGGCAACTGGCGGAGAATCTCGATGAACCTCCTTTAGTACCACGTCGGTCCACTAGAAATTCGTATCTCGAGAAGGCCCGACCCATTTTTCTCACATTCATACTTGTCTCTGCCTTCGAGGTCTGACACTTGGGAAGCGAACCTGATGTGTCCCAATTTCACCTCGGTAAACGAAATTCATTCTTGAACTTGGCATCATTGATGGTCCTTGAGTGCTGAAACAATCCTGATGATTCTCATGCTCCTCCTCAAGTGGGAGTGAGATGTCGTCGACAAAGACCGACCAGCCCAGTCAGATACAGATTTTGGAATATATGCGTGAGATCCGCAATCAGTGTGCGATTAGTCAGCCCAGAAAGACATCGCATGAACTCCGCGGTACTATAAAGCTTCTAAGCTTAATGGCATCTTAGGGATATTAGTCTCTCCCAACTCTCAGCCCGATGATAAGCGGTCGAAGATTATCTTGGTGTTCCACTTGTACTAATAATCAAATGATCATGATCCTTGGATAGATTCTTGGCTTTGTAACCACATTCAATTATGCATAATATATGCCTGTTCGGGTCTTGTCCTTCTTAACTGCAAGCAGCAGGGCGCCTGGTGAAGTGCTCGGTCTATCCTTGTCGACAATTCTGGGTTGGACATGATTCTGCTGCTGGCGGGTTGCCTTCTTATGAGGAGTCATAGAAATGGGGCGTACGGTGTAACTTCCGATAACAAAGGCTACATCCTGTGCGGAGGTAATGCATTGGCTCGTCGGAAAGACGTCTCGTACTCGCGAGCCACGGTAGACCAGCGAATCTGTCTCCTCATCCTCTGAGGTAAGGCTTGCTGAACCATCGATTATCCACTTTACCTTAAGTGATGCAGCATGCACGAGGTAAACATCATGCTCTCCCACGAAGGTCACACGAGATCGTCGTGTGTGAAGCGATGAAATCCTCTTTGCTCTCACACGATCAATAGCGGCTGGGGTGTGATTAACGATTATCACTAAGGATGACGATAGACTCAGAAATCCATGACCTTGGGTCCACGATGGTAAATCAGCGAGTCTCTAGCCTGATCTCGGCATATGTGGTGATACTCCACCACTAGTCATAGGAGGAACTCACATGTAAACATCTTCCCGAGGGTCTCTACCTCTGTAAGCCCGAACATCCATACTTAGATCACCTTGACAAAGAATGTAATGCACAATCAGACAATATCTTTGCCCGTAGGTGACCAGCGACTATTCCGTAATGAACTCAGCTTCATACCTTATCTGTGATCTGTGGCTGTGTGGTATGATGGTGTAGACACGCCCTAGGTCCACAGTCGGTTCGTGAGCTTATCTCATTCCGGTGAGCGGCCCTCTCGGCCTCATAGCAAAGGTGCTTGTGCGACACGGGGCGAATGCGGGTCCGCGCTGGAGCCTCCATGGGGTGAAGGGGCTGTAATCCGCGCTGTCCCACGATGATTGGGAGGCGGGGTGTCCCTTATCCTGGGATCCCTGCCTCTGCTTGAGCTGATCGTCTCACATGTCAGGGTGATGGAGTAATAACATGTCATCTGCTTGTCATTGGCTCATTCGACCTTAATAGCCTTGACCTTGTCTTAAATCATACAAATATAAGTCTTCTACTTAACCACAAATGAAGAAGATTGATTATCTTTCCTCTTAGCACTTAACCAAGCATTATCACGATGCTCTGTGCATCCTCTATCTTTAAGCCTACTTAGTCGACCATAGAGTCCATGTCTTGTAGGAGAAATCCTACAATGTTGCCCCGAATGGATAACTTCACATGCCATTCACCAATTTCTCACATGAGCGTATATGGCCGCCTGGTCATCCCGAAGTGCCAATTCGAGTGAACTTGGCTACGTGTTCGAGCACGATCATACTTCCTTGTTGACCATGCCCATGATTGGGAAAAACACCATGAAGAGCTCTACGAACTCTCTGTCTCATCATCGAAGATCCCTGAGACTCAACACAATCCCACATATTTGGGACTCACCCTCTAACTGAAATGTATGGTGGCTGATTCGTGGCATCGGAGGTAATCTACATAACCTGAAATCCTCTCGACTTAGGAGCCGCTGTTGATACCCTATGGTCCCCTCCCAGGGAATGTCGGATGATGTGTTATAAGTAGTTGGAGGTTATAGCCTGTTTGATTGCTACTTTGTCTGATAGCGTGCATTTCCCGTGGCGCTATGAGGCTGTTGATCAAAGCCGGTGGTTGAAGCCCACGCGTCAGACCGCATACGTCCACACCTCGACTGCCATCTCTTTGTTTATCCATTAATTGGAGCATAATGCGAGCACTAATAAATGCCATTCCCTCGGCAATCATTGGTTATTCGTTTCAGGAACCCCTAAGGTTACGTTTGCTAACCTAGTGTTCCTTGATTTCTATACACATTATATCATGCACGTATCTTCACCTGACCCTGATACATCTCTCATGGAACATATTAGAACCTGTGATCGATGCACCTGATGACATGTTACACACCCCATGCCCGCTAATCCTAGGTATTTGTATGCACAACTCGATCACTGACTGCGGGCCGGTCGATATCCCAAAACGCGGTGGATACCCTGCAGTTCTAAGTATTGTCGGTGCGCTTTAGGCTCTGTGTAAAGCTATGACACCCTTCCAGGGTCCCTTTGACAAGCCGATTAGCGAATTCTGTGGGACTAGTGACCGAATGTTCCCTGTGTGCCCATTGCCAGGATCATATTTTCCTGACTCGGGCGAGTCTCCTTTGTTCGAGTTTCTCTTCGACATCGGCTGTATAACGATTATAATGTATTATCAGGTCTCGTCCAGTAATATGACCTGCGGTCAAATACATCATATCTAATATATCCTGTTCAGGACATTTGTTCCATTCAGTTTAATTCTAAATTACGAGAATAAAACACTGATACAGTTCGTAAGAGTCAGATCCACACACATTACTCTTACCATAATTATGTGCCTTTATTATTTAGCGATAGTCTGAAAATTCTGGATTATAATTAACTTTATCTGAAATTTACAAAGGAAATATCAAGGTCACGCCGGCCTCCCCTTCATAATCACGATGCCGTCGACGCGGAAATGCTTGTGCATTTCGCTTGTACTGAAGGGTCCATGGGGTGGCGATGCCCGATAGAAAAATTCTCTTATAAGAGCTGCCCCGCTGTCATGTCTGATAGCGTACATTACATCTAACCACATTCTATTAAAATGCAATCCTATATGGAATATTTCATGTCATGCATGAGATGAGGCTCTCGTCACCATAACTTAGTCTGACCATTTCACTTACATGCGTGCGAATCTGCAGTGTGAAAACCCGGTGTTTCATGATGACAACCCGTTAGACAACCACTCGATATTCATTTTAATTTATTGATCTGTGTTTGTTGTGAATTTGAACTCAACGAACTTTGCACGCATTCGACACTTTTGCGAAGAGCTTTTTATCGATAGATATATGCAGCCAAGAATAAAATTTGGGTCTTTCCTTGTGGAAGTCTTTGTCTTTCTGACCTTGAGAATTTGTGTTATTTTTATGCTAGTAGTCTCAATTTTGGATGTTGTCGCGATTTCGAAATTTCCATGACAGCGTTGTAGAATGATGGGTAATATGTACCGTTTAGACTTGTGCGATGTTCTTAGTGCGTATGAAATGCAATTATGTCGTTTCATCTTGTATGTCTTACATACGATAAGAGCTACATGCAACATTGATAAATTCCGGATAATTATATTTTCAACATATAATTTCCATTCATCACAATTTCCATGTTAATACATCAAACAAATATATATTAACATGATTTTTACACACAACATCATGTTATTTATTTATTTTTATGACCTTTTCAAAATGATTCCAAATCTGAACCCGTAAGCAGGAACCTCTTTGTCCCTTCACGGCTATGAACCATTTTGGTTATTCATCCCAGCAATTTCACGATACCGAAAAACTTATGGCGCGGTGGGATCGAACGAATCTGGTATAGTTCGGGATACGGTAATCCCCGAAAATTTCAATATTCGGTCCAAAATCTTGAGACTACGACACGGTCGGTTTACGCCTCGAGAAGCAGCTGTATTAAATGGCCCAGATTGGTAAAAATCAAGTAGGAAAATTCCCTATTTCGTGGAGTTTGTGGCTTTAAGATTGTGCGTCATGGCTCTCGATGTGTGGATGACTTTACGGCTGATGGCGATGGGCGTCTTAGTGATCTTGGGAGCAGCATTTTTATATCTCTTAGTTTATCTAACTCTGTTGTGTCCGTCTCCTCCTTCTTCGTTTATTTAACTTCGCCTTTATTTGTTTTCCTTTTCTCTTCTCCAGCCACATGTCTCCTTCTCCTTTTTCTTTCTTTTATTTTTTTGTTAGCTGTTCTTATCCTTATTTAATCGTTAAGTTTGGATACATGGCCCATATTGCGAGTGTGTTCGTCATTCGTTCGGGTTACGACTTCAGAAGCGATTTATTTTTTGTTCGATTTATTTTAATTAGCAGTTGAGTTGACTTTTGCGTTGTCTTCCAGTGCATCTGGATTCTTGGGTCGCGGTGACTCGTGTGCTTCCATTAAAAAGTGATTGTGCCGGTGTGGCTACGGGTCATTGCAGATTTATGAGCGGATTTGCGACGTGGTGGTTCGTCATTCTAGATAAAGAATTTTACGAAACTGCGTAGGCTTGAATTATACGGTACTTTATTATTACTATTATAATTTTTGTAGTTTTATAATTTTAATTTTTACGGTTTGATTACTTATGACATAATCTCTTATAAAATAAGTGTTTAATTAAGCTATTTACCCAAACATAACCTATATTAAGAACTTTTACAATATCTTTATTGGTACAATGTCTTATAAATTATAGATACATAAGAGCATTTTTATATTTGATTGTTTAGACACGATTTAGTTTTTATTATTGTGGATAGTTTATAAAAGTAAAAACTGATTTAGTTTTTGGGAAAAGGTAGGTTCAACTTTTCCATTCTAAAGGATTCTGTGAACAAATTTAAGATTATGTTTTGTTGTAAATAAATTTGAAACTAAAATATTAGAAAAGGAATATATATATATATATATATATATATATATATATATATATCTTGGAAAATATATAAATAATGTTTTAACATTTTGTTTCTTATCTAATAAATGCACCTTTCGAATAATAGAGTCTTTACCCCTTAAAATATGCATAAGGGCATAAGGCCATGTGTGAACTGTTTAGTATCTTAAAACTAAAGTGTATTCAAATTCCTTCCTTCAATTTTTTTTAAACCAAACATAAAATATTGAAGAATTGCCACAAATGAGATTTAAATTATTTGAAATTATAATAATATTTTAAGTGAAAAGGGAAATTTACATATAAATAAGTGAAATTAAGAGTTTTGGGTCAAAATGACCCATTTTTTTAAAAAAATTACTTTTAACCTTCATTACAAACATATAAACTTATATTCTAAATTAACACTTTTTGATAAACTTATGTTCAATATAACTTATTCCTATTTGATCTAAAGTTGCAATTGACAATTATGATTTTATTTTTTAACTAAAGTTATAATTGACAATTATGATTTCATTTTTGAATTAAAACCGTCAATAACGGCTTCATATTTGAATTAAATGAAATCGAATATAAGTTTAAAATATAGGCTAAACACAACATTTTTTTTAATAAAGGGTCGTAACACTACTATTAACTTTAAAGAATTTCAAAGACACTTACTAATTTGGGTTTTGTATTTTTTTTAAAAAAATTTATATTAGTTTGGGAGAAGACTCAAAGAAGAAGGTATTTTGATTATTTTATATTTTATTAAGAAAAGAAAGGTAAACCGTCTTGGTATGGTATTTAAACACCAAGCCCATAAACCCCAACAGTGGAAGAGACAAAGATAGCAGCTCAGTTGGCCATGGGTGGACAGGTAGCCAGTATCTCGGCATGCCTGGACAAATGGGCGACAAGTCTGAACCATCCGATCACTACACCACCAAAATTGGTGGATTGCCAGTGAGAATTTGCATTTTGTAATCTGATTTCAATATCATTCAAATTCATTCCTAACTCAATTGTTTTTCCTTTTCATAGGACTGGCCTGTTACGCAGTTTCCCTCCACAATAGCTCACCTGCTTCGCTGTGCTTCATGTCAAAGCAATCTCTGTCTTGTAGCTCAGGTAATGGTACTCTGCTTTTTTTTTTAATTGATTTGAAATGTGGGTCGTTGAATTCATGTTCCTTTTTAGGTTTATGCCCCGATTTCTGCTAAAAGTTTGAAGATTGAAGAGCGGGTAATCTATATTTTTGGTTGTTTGGCGCCCGAATGCGGGAAGAGTCCCTCTAGGTATCGTTCCTTCTATTTAGGGCTTTGTGTTGCGAGTTTGGAATGGATTTGGAATAGATGGTGACTGTGTTATATTGAGTTATCTTGCAATGGCGGGCGCCAGGGTTAAGTTGGTAGTGCTTGTGAGGAAGTGGGATGTGGTGCTTTATCGCCCGTTTCGGCATTGAAAGGTGATCTGTGTGATGATCTGTGGACGTTTGGTTCTGGGGAAGAGGGGGATGATGGGAGTGGTGAAGATTTCGATTTGGAGGAGTTGGGTAAAGCTCTTTCTGCAGCCGCAAGCTTAGCTTCTCATTCCAAGAAACAGATGAACAATCAGAGTGCCAAGACTACTGTGATATTGCTGTTCAGACTGGTGGTTTCTGTTGACACCAGGTATTGAATTATTATGGGATAATCATAGGCTTGCTGGGAAGTTGCATGAGTCTCAAAGAAAGATAATAATGGTCAATGCACAGAACTCAGTAGTGAAGTGGAAAAGGAACGAAGATGCAAAATGTAGAAATAATGGAGAATGTAAATACATGAAAATGTTATTTTAATTAATTGGCTATGATAACCTATTCAACTGAAACAAAAAATGAAAGAATGATTCAGTTATTTGCCTTTCCCTCCCTTTTGTAAATGATTCTGATGTGGTGAGATGATCTTTTCCTTTGTTGTCAGGTAGGACTGCAGTTATGCTTTGTCAAACCATTTTTGTGTCACATATTTAACCTAATCTCAAACCTAGACTCAAATAAACCACAGACATACATTTAAGTAAGTTTCTAAAAACTGCATAGTTTTATTGGATTACAATATATATCATGCATTCTAACACACTTCAAGTGTAGCCTTCTGTGGGCTTAAATGTGAGCTTAATAAATTGAGGAAATAAGATAGCCACTTTTAAGCTTTATAATTGAGTATATAAACATGGAGTAGGTTCAGTATATACTCTTCTTCAAATGAAGCAATGTTATATTTAACACAGATTTTTAAGCTTAAGCTTGTAGGATTTGTGCCCTCTACTTATATCATACCCCGGAGTATCCTTCTTCACATGGAGAGAGTCGAGAACATGGCCCACCTGTTTGCAGATGAAAAGACCGAAAAAACAATATTTTTGGGCTTGTAAAATGGGGAAATAAGAAACATAAAGCAGTTTAAATACGACCTCCCACCCAAGTGGGCTAAAATATCTGCTAGATGCGGGTTTCTAGTTTAAGTTCTATAAATTTGGACTCACAATGCATATCATGCACTCCTAACGGACTTATAACAACAAGAACTGACTAATTCTTTGATGTGAGCCTCCACAAGGTAAGGCTTAAGGCTCATTTCACCCGATTTATGATCTACAGATGCTAATTCATTGAACCTCGCCTTGAGGCAAACCTCAAGTTGAATAACCTTTTAAAGTAAAGCTAGAATTGGCATCTAATTAGTGAAGTGGGATATTTCTAAGCTGTGGTCATTGCTATATTGTAAAAATCTTATTTTGTAATTGGTTTGCAAACCACCCCCTCCTCCTTCTCAATTGGCGTCTTCTATATATTCTTGTTAGCCTTTCAATAAGTATTTGTTCTTGTGTTTCTTGATTGCAGTCTTGCCTTGCTTTTATACATATACTCAGGAAGAGCCGTCCACAAGGGAGGTCACTGTAGTTTGTTCAAGCCACTGCCAGGATAGTAATCCAGAGGAGGCATGGGAAAAGGAAGGTTATGAATATGATAGGACTTGGAATGCAGACAGGACCTACCTTAAGTTCAAAGTGAGTGGATGCATTTCCAGAGCAATGTTTCAGGTTTTTATCCTCTGAACAATTGGGCTTGACTAGTGGAAAACTGGAAATACAAGGACTCTATAGCTTGTTATAGTCGTAATTGCTTAGTAACTTGCTCTTGTCGTTTTTGCACTTTATAATCAACATTAGTGTCATTTCTTGTAACTGTAATGAAATAAACTGACGTGGGCTGGCTGGAATTCATCTGTTTTCCAATTATAATTTGTGATGCCCCAAATCCTAGGGGTCATTTTTTTCACAGTGTCCATGAATAGTATACGGAAACGGTGTCCGCCAGATGGTAACTCAAATAGTGCAACCACGGTACATCTTGGCTGCTGGCAGACGAGTTTGTCGTGCTTGGCGCATGTGGGTGGCGCGCTCATGCGATGCCCGAACTGTTGTGTTCATCAGCTGGCTGGCCAGCGTGCGCGGCTGATGCATGGGTCGTAACGAGACCTCTTATTAGCAACACTGCCCTTGGACCACACTCGCGACATAAAGTCTTTTGTTGGAGCGAGAAATGGCCGGCCTTGGGGCTTTGTTGGGCACGAGGGGACCTTGTGACGGCTTTGGTCTGATAAATCCTGTCGTGACTGCAAATTTATGTCATGGCCATGGGCCGTCTATTTCGCGATTAGAAAGCTACATCGGAGCAACGCTTCGGCATGCACGGGAACCTGTCGCGATAATTTGGCTGTCGTGCGCCCGACCACGGCGCTCATGTCGCCTTGGCCCGGGTCGTGCGCTGGCTTTGAAACCACATCGACGGAAGACCATCGCGACCATGGCTAGAAACCACATGGCGGAGGACCCCGAAAATGAGCGATAGCCTCTCTATGCACCTCCGGTTTTCCCTTTTTCTTTCCTTTGTTACACCCCTAATCCCGACCACCTGATAGCCTTTTTTATTACAAATGACATGAACTTGGAAAACTAGCGAAATGTATTGAAATGAGTTTGAAATTACAACTTTGTTCTTTTATACCATGAAGCGGGTTTCTACCCAAATTCTGAATCTGAGAACAAAGCAATCGACATTTTCTCTGACTAATTTCTTGGACTGTTTCATCTCAGGTGTACCTACAATTGCGTGTTTCTAGTGTTGACGATGCCCGGAAATTGAAAATCTCTATAAAGTACGCCATACACCAAGTCACCTTTGCGCGATGCCATGTTCACACATCCAAGTAATAATATGCACATTTCTACATATGTCTTCACATCTTTATATGCCCCATATCTCGAGGTGCCTCAGGCTCCTCACGCATCATTTGTGTCATGTGTGGCTTGTTTCACAGATTTTTTTTTTTTTGTTTTTTGAAAACTCATTGGACGTTACGATATCAAAGGTGTGGAAACAAACCTCCAAAATTATAGTTTATTGGACATGCTCGAATAATATTGTTGGATATAGTTTATTGGACATCTTTCAGATATTTGGTGAATGACCCTCACGATAAAACCACTTTGTTCCAACCATGTCATGCGCTCCACTGGGTTCTTAGCGATACAGGTGCACATGCAATCTTTAATGCCATTGCATGATATTTTAGCATATTACATGCATCTGAAAGAAATACATGCGATATTTTAGAATCTATTATGCAAACCTGTGATGAAAGTATCGACATGTGATCTACTACTTTATAATCATGTTAATATTGGCATATATACGATCATCATTCTCACAAAAAAAAAATTGCATGTTATTACGTCGAAATTAACATCGCGAGCTAGATTTTTTCAGGTTTTCATTCCGAGAAAAATAGCATGCATAAAATCGACGCGACACATAATATCGACATACTCGGCCTATTCGAGCTGCGGATTACGGAACTGGGAAATGTAACCGAAACACACCACGGTTTGATCCAATGTCATTAACCAACCACTGCTGACCAGGCCCGGGAACTCACAGCGTTGAATGACCCAAATAGCCCAGCAGTAGGAGAAGAACCACACCTTGGAGTGCGGACCAGCGCCACGGGCGTGGACTCCTTGCTAGAGTCTTTGGAAAACCGATCGCGGACTCCTCTCCTCCCTCCTCTTTGCATATTTTCTCTTTCCTGTCTTTCTCATTTTCATAACATTATTAAGTTCCCACCCAGAACTGATTTTTTTGTCAGGCTCTATTTCAGAGTCAGTCTAACACATGGCAATCGACATGCACGTGTTCTTCGTACTCCCGATGTCTTCCACTAATTTTGTGTAAATTTGGGGCATGACACTTGGTCAGCTCATGTGCAGTGTCCTCCTCTGGTACCACATGGCCTGTGCCTCATGCAGTGCTTCACCCCCAGAAGTTGTGGTCGCCTCGAAATACGTGAAATTCGATTGTGCCGAAATTGACGAAATGCGTGTACTAGATTTCGTGAAGAGACGAACTCGTGGCGTGGTCGGCGTCGTCATCCAGAGATACGAAATTTCTAGACTTCGTTCGTAGTATGTGATGTCTCTCAGTTCCCATTACGGGTTTCACATTCTATTTATAAAATTTAAATTACTTTTATATATTATCACGTATGCATATGTTAAATCGTTAACATAATGTGATGAATAATGCTATGATCACCTGAAGAGGAAAGGATATTTGATGCCATAGTATCTCATCTTTCCCGTATTTGCCTCTTGACTCACTTGGTATTGCCACGACACCTTCGCTAACCTCGCGGTCTTACGTCGCCAAAACTTGATCTCGGTTATCGAATCGCCTGCAGGTCCCTCCCCTGAAAGGTCTTATGCATCGACAATAGCTCTCTCGATCCATGCACATGGTCGGATACGGGGTATACTTCAAAAGCATGGAGACATGGTATCGCCGTGGAGCCAGCACGATAAGCTTCGGCGATGCCGCCGTCGCAGCGCCGCTTTGTTTTCAGAGGGCTGATATTGGCGATACAGCTATAACTGCTGGCCCCGGACGCTCCGCTACTTGGCGTCACCTTGACGAGGCGACAGTGCGCCTCAGCCTAGGTGTGAAGCGTGTGACGTGAACTCTTCTCTGGAATTGGCCAGTAGAAAATGACTTTTATGCTCGGTTCCACCTTCTTCGAGAGTCTACAATCAATCGGGACCAGTGGTGGATCTCTCCGCCTCATCGTAATAATCCAGTCGGCTTGCTGGCCTCCCGTACAAAGCCTGTGGGAACATCGTATGCTACGCGATAGCATTGTTGTAGGCGAATTCCACTAAAGATAAGAGCTACTCCCAGCTACCCTTAAGATCTAGGACATATGCTCGTAGTATGTCCTCTAAAACCTGTATGGTCCTCTTCGATTGACCATTTGTCTGAGGATGAAAAGTGGTGCTCGTCATGATTCTAGTCCTGTGCTTAACTTTGACTCTTCCAAAGTGTCTGCGGAGTAACACAGGATCCACGTCGATACTATGGACCTTTGGTACTCCCATAATGAATGATCTCTCGCACGTATAACCTGCGAGAATTCCTCCGGTGTGAGTCGTATACGGTAGAAATGTCTTGGAGCAGGTGAGTCGGTCGGCTATCACCCACATCTTGCATCATGCCTCGCCGATTAATGCGTAGCAGAGTAAGATTACGCAAAGTTCATCGTGGCGATGCTCCCACTTCCCGCGGCTGCCCTCGATGGCCAGGGTCGACACTGTGGCCTATGATGCTCGGCTTTACCTGGCGATACGTGAGACATGTGATAAATCTGTGATGTCCGCCAATGCTCGCCGAAGTATCGGCGGCGAATCCGCAGTCACATTCTTACCGTCTTGACTGCGTCTATAAATTAGGGCGTTGGAACTTCGGCCCGGATCTTCTGTCAATCATCGTGAGGAACCTGACGTCCCATATCGGTACCATGCGTGAGTGGCCCGATATTTTGATATTGCGGTCCACGGTGGACGTCTCTGCGTCTGCCCGCCGGACTGATCGCCGATGGGAAGGCGTGTATGCTCCCAGCTGAGGTGATGAGTTGTGCGTGACCGAAGCTGCGTCTTATTGACATCGCCATAAGACTCGCTTCAACTGTTACTCCCATGGCGCCCAGGCGGCGCATCAGCCACCGTTTGCCTTACCGGGATGGTAGTGCGAAGTGAAGTCATAATCCTCTGAAATCTGTCCATACAACATTTTTATATTGAGGTCCCGTTGTGTAAAGATATACTTCAGACTTTTGTGGTTTGAAAACACCTCAAACTGCTTACCATATAGGTAGTGGCGCCAAATCTTTAAGGCAAAGACAATGGCCGCCAACTCCATATCATGCGTGGGGTAATTCCGCTCATGATTCATTAATCACAGAACCATAAGCTACCACTGCCGGTTTTGCATCGAAATACATTCAGATCCTTGAGGCATCGTAATACGCATTGTGTACCTCTGTCCCTTTTACGAGACTATCGGAATAGAAGAGTGATAAGCCTCTTTTTCAATTCTGGAATGCCCTTCTCATGGTCTCCTTTAAAACTTGACCTCCTTTTGGGTCAACCTTGTCATAGCAGTCTTTGCTAGCAAGGAAAATCATATCATTGCATGTCTTGCTGTCAGGTAAAAGCCATGTGCCAGAGGTGATTTCGACTCTGTAGTGTAGCGACCTCGACCCTTCTGAGTGCTGATTTTGAAGCGGAAACCTGACGTGTCCCAATTTCTCCTCGGCAAGCGAAATTCACACTTCTTGACGCTCTGATGATTCTGAAACTGACGACCCTCGATGATCTCGTGCTCTCTTAGACTACGAAGTGGTCGAATGTCATCGACCAGACCGACAAAATGATCAATAGGGTTGGAATACCACATGCATGAGATCCATGAATCTTTGCTAGTCGTTCGTCGATAGAAGGGCATGTTGTGAACTTGAAATGCCGTCTGGTGTCTAAACATTGTCTTGGGGATGTCGACCTCCTGGCTCTCAGGCTGATGGTAACTGTGCGGAGATACATCTTGGGGTAGACTGGCTGCATACCGGTGATCAAGCAATCGTCAATCATCGGTAAGGATCACAGATTCTTGATCGTAACCATGTTCAAGCGTTGGTAGTCGATGCGCGATCTAGGATCTTGTCCTTTTTCTTCTGCAAATATAACCGGAGCGCCCGTGGTGAAGTGCCCAGTACAATAAAACCCTTGTCAATGACTCTGTATCTAGACCTTGAGTTCTATGACTCAATAGCGTCATTTATGAATGAAGCGATGTCTGCAGGGGTGTAACTTCGATCGTGAAGTCACATCCCTCTGGGTGTATTCCCGGAAGCTGACAAATCGGAAAAACATCCACCTGCATTGCTCATGAGCTACTTTCGAGGTGAATCGTCAGTCTCCATCCCTCACCCTCCAGGGTAAGGCTTTCCAGCCAACCTATCATCTGTCCGTGCCACCTCGAGTTGTACATGGCCTGGGGTAAAACATCATGCTTATTCCCCTGAAATATAACACAAACACCATTGCGCCTATAGGTAGTAATCCTCTTATGATCACAATCGGTAGCGGCTCGATTAATGTCGGTCGACCGGTCCACGTGACACCGGGTCCATAGTGAGTAATCGGAGATCTCTAACTCACATGATCGGAGCATATACGATCAATTCACCACAACCCTTAGGGAGAACTCATAACGGCTTTCCCGAGTTGCCCCAAGCCCCGAAACGACCACACGATGCAGCACCCGTAGGCGCGAGGTGAAACGTACTATGTGGAGTTGATGCGCCATCTCAGTCTACGATTGTAGCGGCGTAGACAACGGCGCTGAGTCACGAAGTCGACTTGTGGGCCACTGTCATGGCCTGGAAGAGCCCATGGTTGGCCTCTACGGCACACTTTGTGACATGGTGAGTGCTTGTGCGCGGCTTTGAAGGCGATACTTGTTCCCACGGCGTCTTGGTGTCCGTTGATGTTTGGGAGCGGGGTGTCCCCATAGTCTTGGGATCCGGGTCTCATATGTCGGTGATGGCGATGGAAACAGTCATCGGCCTTGACTAGTTGCAAGCCGCGATATAAGCCTTAGCCACTGTGGGGCCTTGGCCTGTCATGTACATCACTGAAACCCTCGTGGTTGGAAGCCTTTAGCTTCTTTCTGTGAAGCCCAGAGGTGACCCTCCTTCCTCTTGTCGCCCAGGCATGCGTATCTCGGATGCTCAGTCGTCGTCACATCTCTCATGGCTGTGGCGAGTCGCTGACCTATAGAGTCCATGTCTGCGGGAGGAATCCGCGATCTTGCGGATGGACAGCTGGGCCATCTTGAGCTTCTCTTGGGTCATGCATTGGCCACATAGTCATCCCCGAAACATGCTAATTCGGTGAACTTAGCTACGTATTCGAGTACAGTCATACTTCATTGTTTCAACTCAAGGAACTCTCGGGCTTTTGCATGCCTCGCGAGATCTGGGAAAAACTTGCTGAAAGGCTCTGGAACTCTCCCGAGTCATCGTCTACAGCAGATCTCTTGAGACTTTAATCCAATCCCACCATATCTGGGATTCACCCTTTTGCTTAAACGTAGCTAGTCTTATCCTTGTGGCATCGGAGGTAATCTCCATGGCCTCCAAAATCCTTTCGACCTACCGGAACCAATGGTTGGCTACCATCGGATCCCCTCCTCTCCTGAATGCTGGCGGATGATGTGTGCTATAAAACTGGAGTTATTGGTCCCTCCACAACTGGCGCATTAGCTTGCAGTGGTATGATTCACGGCACCGCTGACCTCCCTGGGCTGCGGTCAACGGGTGGGGTGCACCATTGGGTGACCCTGCGTCCTCTTCCTCGACTTGCCATACATGTCGAATAGCAAAATTGATTACTTAGTTCCCATATACTTTTTTACCCGAGCATATAATTCACCTGATATCATCTGATAACATCACCTTGATAATTCATGAGCTTAGTGAATCGCAATTAAGCGATACCATCGAGTCCTAGGTATTCGTATATCTAAGCTCTGATACCAAGTTATGACACCCAAAATCCCGATGGTCATTTTTTTTTTCTTTTTTTCACAATGTCCATGAACAGTATCCGAGAACAATGTCCATGAACGGTAGCTTAAGCGGTGTGCGACCACGGTACAACGGCTACTAGACGAAGTCTGTCGTCTTGGCATTAGTGCGTGCAGCGCGACTTGTCGGTAGTCTTGTGGCGCTCCATCGCTTCCCCGAACTACGTCGCGCGCGTCGACCCTGTTTGTGCGTAGGCAGTGCGTGGTCGCGATAGAGAAGCCTACATCGCAGCTGACCTTGACATGCTTAGAAACCGTCGCGATCACGGGGCGAGGGAAAGCTCGTGCGCTCAGGCGGGTCATGTGCATGGCACGAAAACCTGTGCGACGGAAGACCAGTCGGCGGAGACTAGAGAGAAACTGTCGCGACGAGAGGACCCAATGTGATGGCCCTCTCTAGTCCCTCCTGCACCTCTAGTTTCCTTTTCTTACTAATACCTAAATCTAAACTAAATATTTTTGTGCAAGCAACATGATACAATAAACTGTTGAAATGTATTGCAGATGAGTTTAAGTAGCTTTGTTCTTTTGCTGTAGTGGGTTTTCTGCAAAATTTACAGGAATCTACCAGGAACAAAGCCAAATCGACATTTTCTCGACTAATTTCTTGGACTGTTTTAGGTCTCTGGTGTACCTCTACAGTACTGAAAATATTTTCTACGACGGGGTGAAGCGTGCAGATAGAGAAAATCTCTCTCTGAGAAATTTCTCACCTTTAAAGTGCGCGTAATACCATGTTCACATCCACACATAAGTAATAATATACACATTTCTACATGAATGTTTATCTTGTCTCCCAGATATGCCGAGTCACCAGTAGACTTAAACCACGCCATTTACCATGTATGAAAATTGTTTCCAAAACAAAAGATTTTTTTTTTTTTTTGTTTTTGAAAACTCATTGGACATTCTCTGATATCAAAATTTATTGGAAAACCCTCCGATATTGTTTATTGGACATACTCCGATAATATTGTTGGATACTTCCCCTCCGATATAGTTTATTGGTCCGATAATATTTAGTGGACAACCCTTGATAAGCAAGCTTTGTGGCAAAACTGCCTCATTACACTCTACGGTGCAGCGATGCCCCGTGCACATGCAGTAATGCCCCTTTGCATGGTATTTACATATTACATGAACTACATGTAGTTTTTTAGAATCATGCTTCATACCAAGCCTCATGGGTAAGTACATCTACAACATGTAATTCCTACCTACACATATTGCATGTTAATATATTCAACATACATATACCAATCATCATTGTCACAAAAAAAACTGCATGTTTTCAAATCAAGAAATTAACATGCAAACTCGATTTTTTTTCTAGTTTTCCAGCTCAAAAAAACAGCATGCATAAAATCCAGCATGACACATAATGTCAGCATACTCAACCTGTTCCAGAACTGCAGTTCTGGAACCAGAATGAAACCCAAAAACACACCACAGTTTGATCCAAATTGTCATGAACCAGCCCTACCGTTAGGCGCTGGGCACCCACAGTGGACCCTTGAAGCGGGGAGTGACAAGTAGGAGAAGAACCCTACCTTGGAGTGCAGACCAGCCCCCTTCTGGACGTGGACTCTCCTTGCTAGAGTGCTGGAAAACCAGTAGAAACTGGACTCCTCTCCTCCTCTCTATTCGTTTCTTTTCTTTTCTTTCTATCTTTCTCCTTTCCTTTCTTTCATTACCGAACTGATTTTTTTTTTTGGGTCCAGCTCTAGAGTTCTTTTTCAAGTCATTCTAACACATGGCAATCAACATGCCCTGTGTTCTTCATGCCTCAATGTCTTCCACTAATTTCATGCATAAATTTAGAGCATGACACTTGGTCCATATTGTGCCAGTGTCCTCTCCTCTAAGTGTCACCCGTGGTTGTCCATTGCGCAAATACAGTGTTCACAGACATCTCGAATTAATAAGATGACGTATTTTTAATTGTTGAGACGAACTCTTGGCGTGGTCGCGTCGTCGTCAGAATCTGAAATCCTAGCTTTCCCTGAGTCTATCTTTATGTGATAATCTCTGTTCCACATTAGGGTTTTTCACATAATTGTTACGTAGTTTGTGTTTGAGACTTTCATTTAATTTATGGTGTGTATATGGGTTGGGTGAATTTAAGATGAAGTGAGATTGAAGTTGTAGATGAACTTATAACTTGGGTTTAGACTTATTAGGAGCATACTAATATGCAAAAAAAAAAGATCCCTAATTAATAATTTTTTTGTAGTTTGGAGAAATCACGACTACATGCTTCTAACCAAGAATCATGATTAAGGATAAGCAAATTAACAAAAGAATCATGGGTGAAAATTTATTGGAATAAAACCATACAAATGAAGCCACATAGCAAGTTACTTTAAACTTTGAATTAAAGTCTTTTAATGCTCTTGTGTTCTTAGATATGCATATGGTGGGAAGCCACTTTTGGCTACAGCTAAAGTGGAAAATTCTGGGACATGTAAGCATTGTGGTGGATCAAGGCTCTACGAAATGCAGCTGATGCCTCCCTTATTATATTTTCTACAAGAAGGGGCTAATAATTGTCAAAAATCTCATTTGGACAACTGGAACTGGATGACTCTTGTTGTATATACTTGTTCCAAGGTGGGTTTGCACTTTTTTCTCCCAGTTTTTGGAAAGAAATGTTTACCTCCACTCACTTATTTAATAGAAGTTTTATTGACAATATTTCATCTCACTGGACCTGTCATAAAAATTGTTGTCTCACTGGAAAACATCCCCTCAATTATAATCAGAGGCCCCTTCTGCAAACTGCGCTCGATTGATTATGGAAAATGCCTATTTTTAGAGATATAATAGTTGTTTGTATATTTCTCTCATGAATCTGATGATGGAGAAAAACTAAATAGAATAATATGTTTCTATTATGTACATTATTTTGAAACCATTTAATGGTTAGTTAATAGACAGGGTGCTTAATTGCATAAATAAAAATGATTTTTGTAATAACAGTTCTTGTTTCATTTACCAACAGATCCTTGAATTTTCCTTTTATATATTCACTGGTAAATGAGAGGTGACTCTTTATGTTTGTCTAGATTATCATATCCCTTTTATGCTGATTTCAGCTTGCCTCACAGTCTTTTATTCTTTTTTATTTTCAGAGTTGTTCTCACATTGTTGATGAAGAAAAGTTGAATATTGAAGGTTGGATTGTGGCAGAAGAAGCTATTTACGTACAATTTGAGGAATCCTTGCAAGAATCTGTTCATAAGGACTATTTCTCGTGATCCAAAGGATACGTTTTTGGGAAAAAAGAAAAAAAAAAGAAAGAATTATATTTTATGCGTATATGAATCATTGTTTTTATCCTTTTCCATTTCCCCATTATTCAATATCAATATTTTTGTTAAACTTCTGGTTATCAAGATTGGTTTCTATACGGTATTGTTGTAGAAAGTTAGTTTATTGAGATTATTGACATTGTGGTTATGGAAAGTGTTGCAATGGGTTGAATCACCTGTCCTATTATTTTCCAGAGTCTCAGAATGATTGATGGGGCCAGCTCAGGGAGGGTCCAGAAACCTTGTTTTGTTTTGAAATGAAACCTCTCATTTTTTCAAGTGTCTATGGTTAATTTATTTGTTATGTTGCATATGGCCTCTGGAATGTGGTAGAGGTTATAAGCGTACCACAGAGAGTTCTTACCTTCTTCTTCTTCTTGTTTTATTTATTAATTTTAGTAATATTTCCAATTGAACAACCATTCATAGCCATCACAATTGTTAGTTTTATTTGCCACTACAAGGTTTCATGCACAGAATTCTATATTTTTCAGCTACATAATTGAAACACCTAAGAAGTTATATGTGAGCTGGATTGAAATCTTTCATATCACTAAGGAATCTTTGTAGTATCTTAATATAATGATGTTACTTGTGAAACAACACTCAACTTCAGTAAGTGTATTCTCTATGAAATCTGATCTTGGACTGTAAATATAGTGTGCTCTTATACCTGGGCTATATAAATTACTGATGGCCTGTTTGGTTCTTGTTTTTGAAAACACAGGAAGGCGCGAAAATTGTGTTATAGAAAAATGTTCTTGTTATGTTGGTGCGTGTTTCCGTGTTTTGGAAAAAAAAAAAAAAAGCTAGAATAACGTATTCGCGTGTTTTCCTTGTTTTTCTTCTTTTTGAGAACTGAAAACAATTTTCAAAAACAGGAACTGAACAGGCCCTAAATGTCTGGTTTGTAGATGTCAATGTAATGTCTTAACATTGGCTTTAAACTGGCAGGTTAATACACTCGACCACACGCAGCTGGATCGCAGGACATAAAGACGTTGGCTCGCACCACCATTGAATTGCAGAGGCAACACCCCAGGTAAATTGATCTATGAGAAGTTTGTTAGGATCATACCCTACAAGCGACTAGGAGAAGTGCTACCTTCTCTATGTTTCTTTTCCAACAGGCATGACCTTGTCTTTCAATTTTTGCAAAATGAAGGGCTTTTTATGCATTATCTATGGATAGCAGTTTGGAAATTGGTCTGAGAAGTAAGCATACTCTTTAGACTAAGCCAAACTAGGTCTCCATATTATGCGCTGGAAAGTTTAGTTTTACAACCTTTGCGATATGAGATTCTAGCAGAGCCACTGATGGAGATGTTGAACTTACATTGGCCATAGGGTCAAGTTTAAAGCTATATTATGTTGTGTAAAGGAGTACAAGGTTAACCTGGATGACTGAACTAAAAAATGCCATACACATGTGAAACAACAGTCATTGCCTAAATAATGAGCCATTTGGTGGCTTACCTGCAAAAAAAAAAAAAAGAAAGAAAAAAATTGTTTACAATTGGTTTAACCATAGCTTTATAAATAATAATACTAAAAAATAAGATGGTAATTGATATAATTATATAATTATTTTAAACAATATAATAATAAGAATTTGTTGATTTTTCCAGACAATTTCCTCAAGAGTACTGGCTGCAGCTTGTCTGCTTGACCAATTAAGAAAATAAAGATTCTCAATTTGTCAAACATTAAAAAAATCAGAAGAACTGGAAATTTTATTTTATAAATTTGAACAATCTTATCTGGTGCTATTTACTCTATGCTGTTGTGCTTTGCGTGAGATCAGTAGAATGAAAAACCCATGGCTATAAAGAGGTGATTTCTCAAACTTAATCACCTGCACATTGAGTAACATCTATTTGATAAGGCATTCTCTGAACAGACTAGTGCATTAGATGCAATGTAATTGCAAGTAGTCAACAAAGATCAGATTTAGAACCATGCAGATCCTAGTGACTCTTCCTCAAGCCCATCTGTTTTTAATCCTAACCCTCAGGCCATTTTTCATGTGAAGAACAATAGAAGCTTTAGGGGTAACATGTTGGCCTTC
This sequence comes from Tetrastigma voinierianum, assembly GCA_016808115.1. Taxonomy (NCBI): domain Eukaryota; kingdom Viridiplantae; phylum Streptophyta; class Magnoliopsida; order Vitales; family Vitaceae; genus Tetrastigma; species Tetrastigma voinierianum. The sequence continues at coordinate 177,220 of JAEQBH010005681.1, forward strand.
TGTTACTTGGACATGGTAATTGTGGAGGATAACAGCTGCAATGGATTTTATTCGAGTAATAGCAGATTCCTTCCCTAGACAAATCCTTGGTCCTGCACTGATGTAAGAGCTTGTGTGAGGGTATATTTTGATCCCTCCTTTCTTAGTCCATGCTGGCTTAAATTCCAAGAGAGTCATTTCCCCAGATTGATGTCGTTCTTCCCATTCCATATGCCGAAAATACGATCTTCATCTTAGGATTGACACTGTGACCGTTTGGGAGGGTGTCTGGGTGGAGACTGGTTCTGATCTGGAGTGGAGCTGGTGGGAATAGCCTTAGTGTTTCATACAAAGCTCCATGGAGATAAACCAGCTTATTTAGCTCTTCTTCTGTGAATATATGCAATTTATTGGCTTTGTTCAATGGCAAATTTGATTTGAGTTCTTCTTTAATATTATGGTTTGCTGAAGATTCTTTGAAAGCAGCCAGAAAAGCCATGTGAGAGCTGCACTACTGGCATCTTACCCAGCTAATATGAGACCTAAGTTGGCATCTCTCATATACTTATTGGTAGGTGGTGTACCAAAGATCTCGGTTTCAGTCAGCTGATACTTTAATGCATAGAAAGAATCTTCATTTTCCTCAGGTCTCTTCCCTGTGCTCAGTTCTTCTTGCCTCATTGATATATACTTTGCTACAATTTGATCTAGAACTTCACAAGCTTTGCTTAGTTTCTTCTCCTTCCTAATGCCTAGCCACTTTTGTAACTTGAAAAAGCTTTCTGGCACAAGATGCCGGAAAAATATTGCTTCACCCGCATCATCCAGCGCCTTTAAGAATGGGACTTCTGAGAACCCAATGCAGAGAGAGAATTAGGGTTGTATTATTGTGTTAATGCATGCGCGTAAAACGCAAGCCTCTAAGACACATGTATGATCCACCACCAGGTTTTTGTTGGGATACGTTGTTGAGGCCCAGGGAACCATTCTCAAATCTTTGATTTTGTCATGAACCTGTGTCTGGAACTGCTTGTGATTGACAAAGCCTTGTGCAAGTCTTCTTATCTTCCTCCATTCAATCTCAAATCGGAATTGGCTTATTTCCAAGAATATCAAATATCCTCCTGAACTTTGGCCCCTTGGGATAGTTGGAAAAGTTTGTGCCTAACACATGAAGCACATTGTCAGGATTGCTTGTCATCAACATGTCCATGTTTGCAAACCAAGCGCCTTTGATTAGAATAGCGCCCTTGTATTTCCAAGTTTCAGTATACTTCTCATGATTGGAGTTGGTAGGTATGAGCATTCCGACGATTGGCCAATTCACTAACACCTATTTTTGTTGCATGAGCGAAGAAAGAAAGAATATATAATTGCTGAGAGGATTTTTAGATAGCTCAAGGATGCCATTAGAGGTTCAAACATTTTGTTGCCTTCAAGCTCTAACCGGGTACGTATATAAGCTGATTTGTTAAATTCTGTGTATACTAGTGGTTCATATGACATTTATTTGTTTGAAAAATTAAAGAAGGGTGATGCCATGCAAAAACTAATTTTCATCATTTATCATTGCAATTGATGCTCGTTATTGATAATCTATCCTCTTTTGTTCTTGTATGAATTAATGATGTCCTGCTAATATTATCTATAGCATGGGTTCCTTTTTAAACAGTTGGTACCCACGAAAGGCTGAACTGGATAAAGTTCCTTATTCAAATATGGCAAACTTCGGTTTGAACAAAATTGTATTGCATTCAAGAGTTTGTTTCAAGTATGGTGGACATATTGTTTTCTTTATTCAGTCATATTTTTAAATGCTATAAGAAGTTTTGCATGTGGTGTGATGTAGGGTTGGTACAAACTGTTATGTGATGCAAGCTGGCCACTATTGTGAAATCAACACACATTACAAAATGTGGATAGTGTAAAAATTTATCCCTAACTTGGCTGTTTCTAAAAGTTCAGTTTTAGATATCTCTATTTTTAGCCATATTGGACAGCAAGTTGGATATAAACCACTGTAGTTCCTTTTTTACCTATATTGATGGAGTATGGAGTTACGTATAATCAAAATCAAAATAAGTTGAAAAGATTAGGATTCATTTTCTTGCCAATTATGGTTTTCTTATTGGGGCCTATCTGACTTTCTCTGAAAAAGATAACTTGTGTGTAAGACAAAAATTACAAATGGTAATGGAGGAAATGACAAGTAAAAGATAGACCTAAGAGTTAAATGTAAACATCATTTTAGGTTTCATGAGGAGCACATCAACATTGCTGGAAAAATTTTAAGTGTCCGATTTCTTATTAATTAATTTATATGGAGTTGGTTGATGGCCTCATAAATGCCTAAACTACAGATACTTTTGTGGCTTTTGCTTACTGTATTTCTGATGTGGGATTCAAACTTCAAAGACTATCTTTAATGGTAGAAAGCAATCTTAAAAGAATTTAATATATGTACACACACATTATTCAAAAACTTAAAAATTTATATTGATATCTATGATTTATCAATATACTTTAGGATAATAAATATAAAAAATAATGTAAATAAAATGACTAATAATTTTTTACAGAATTAAATGTATAGTTATTAGAATCCAAATGACTTTAAATAATTAAAATCTTCTTTTTATCTTAATAATTAAATAAAGTTAAATATATTTAACAACAAAATTAGAAATGTAATAATTTAATAAATCTTCTTGTCATCCTTATCATAATTTTAAGCTGTTAGTGTCAATGATAATGAAGTGAGATGTGGGAGCCCTTTATTTATTTATATTGTTTCAAAATTCTTATTATTTTTTAATCTTATGTGTTATAGAATTTTTTGGTAATATATAGATTATATATTTGTAAATGTGAAGAGAAAAATAACTTTTTGATTTTCATTAATTAACATACACATTTATACTCGAAGTGTTAGAGCAAAGGAAAGAAACAAAATTAGAGTCTAATTAGGAGACTAAAGGTAAAATGAGAGAAAGAAAGAATTCCCAAATGGATTAGGAAACTAAGCCTTAACACTCTCCCTCAAGCTGGAGCATGTAAGTCAAATGGATTAAATATATACTTAATCTTAATGTATTAAGCTTGTTAGACATATACTTAATCCGATGGGTGGATATGGGGTCGATGAAAAAGTAAAGTGAGATTGTTATAAAACGAGTTGATGTATGGCCGAAGTGAAGGCTGATATGAATATGTGAAATTGCGCGACAAGTTGATGTGATTGAAAGAGGGCTTGCAAGTAGACTACTAGAAAAAGTAGAGCCGAAAAAGTTTGTTGGAAAAAGGTATGATGGAGAAGGTCCATCAGAGAAAGTCCGTCGGAGAAGGTCCGCTGGAGAAGATTCTTCAAAGAAGGTCCATGGAAGGTCCGTCGGAGAAGGTTCGTCAGAGAAGGTCTCACCCAGAGAAGGGCAGGAGAAGATCCATGGGAGTTTGGGAGAAGGTCGTTGGAGAAAGTCCGTAGAGAGAGGTCCATGAGGAGAGGGTCCGCGGGAGAGGGTCGGTAAGAAAAAAAGGATGTTGATAGAAGAGGGTCAGTCGGAAAGAGAGTTGTAGCCGGAAAAGTGGCTATGATACCATGTGAAGAGAAAAATAATTTTTTTATTTTCATTAATTAACAAAGTGAGGGAACATACATATTTATACTCTAAGTATTGCACTTAAAAGAAGCAAGTAAGTTTAGTTAGTAGAAAAAGAAAGAGAAAAAATATTATAAATGATTGAAAACTGATAACAACGATGCGATCATTGAACAACAATGGATTTATTATTGATGGAAACTATTGAACTATGAAATGAACGATAATTTTCTGTTCTAATCGGTTTGATTTTGAAAGCATCAATGTAAACAATGGTGACATTGGATAAATAAATTTTAGTTGCTTTCAATTGTTGGGTGGTCTTATTTTTTAAAATAAATTTGATAAATATTTTGAGATGTTCCAAGAATGGCTCATTTTAGAAAATGTTTTGAAAGCAATTCACAAAACCTTAACCCAGTCATGTTTTTGTCCAACTTTCCTAGTATTTTCCTAAAACAGATGATTTCCTTTATCAAACAGAACAAAGATTATTTCTCTGTTTCACCCTTTCCTTTTCCAAACATTACGTAATGATGGCCATTGTATGTGTGTTTTAAGTTAGCTTAGCACTCCTTTTTCACGGCTGTTCTGATAACAATTAAGAAATGGTGTTGAAGGTGATCTTGTGGCAGATGAAGCTGTTGACAATTTGAAAAGTCCTTTAGATATCCTTTGATCTATCTCCAATCTTTTGTGTATATTATCCTCCTTCCTTTTACACTTTATTTTCCTTCCTTTTACCCTTTATTTTGTTTCCTTTTTATTCCATCATTTTGTATATATATAGGTGTGTCTATATTATGTAATACTCACTTATTCAATCAATAAGAAAAGCATCATTTTTCTTATATTTCTTCACAGGAGTGTTAGCGTTTCTCTGCATTAGGTATGACAAACCATAGGAGGAGAGAAGATTACTTTTTGAGATGGTTGTGTTGTGCTTAAGAGAAGAATTGGAATATGGTTAATCACAAATCCAACAATTTTATTTTTTTAAACTCTTGTAAACATGGTTTAATAGAGTTAGTTTAAAAGGCTTAGAACCTTATTTTCTTATCTTGGAAAATTAACCCTTGCTTTGGTGGCCCGGAGCATTGAAAGGCTCATAAGTGCACTCAAATTCCAAGTTTTTGTGCGTATATTGAGCTATTGTTGGTCGGCGGGTAGCCCCAACTTGTATCTTAGCATAGGATTGTAGAAGCATTCATAGATGGATTGGGTTTGGGGTTATTTCTTATAGCTGAAACTAAGAGCAAACTAAATTCTGTATGTTGATGTGAATCTAGCATCAAAACTTTCTTATTAGGTGTTGGATTTATTTATTTTTATGGTTGTTTCTCTTTATATTTTTAATTGGATGACGATATAGAGCTGCATCCGTTATTGTTACTTCGTTGCCATGATAGGGTCTCTTGAATATGTTTTAATCTGTATTCTGGGCTCAACATAGACGATGACTGATTGGATGAAACTTGTTATGACTCATTCTGAGCCACACATCATTAAGTTGCGGTTTGGCCTTGTGGTTTATAACCACTTGGCCTCCCTCCCCTTGTCTAGCTTTTAAGGGTGAATTCTACCTAAGTGGTTGTAATATTGGTATCAGAGTGGTTCATTCCTTGGGGATGACTCTCATCCAGGAATGGTGGGAAGGTTGTTATGCTCATGGGGTTTGCGGAGTCACTACAGAGTTGTGAGAGAGGGTTGCCACTTGATAGGTGTTTTTCATATATTCTTTTATACCATTAATCACCTATCAATCATATGCTTTTATGGTGTTTTTAACAATTCTAATGCTTAATTTTATCATCTTATGACTCTAGGAACACGGAAGCAAAGAGAGGCATAAAGAGGGCCCAGATGAATTTCGGGGTTGTACTATGACCTCCCACATGGCTTTAACCATGATATAGATGTATTCTACACCTTACAAGCTTTCCCGACAAACGGTCGAGATCACTTGGTCGGAGTTTGGATGAAAGATACGGCCTAGTGGTGAGAGGATTTTCCAAAACACCACATGTAGCATCCCTCAACGTTTGTGCATTTTCAGTCTACCTAGTGGCCTCCAATGACTCCAAGATTGATATAGATAGATTCTACTCTCTCTTAGCTTTCCATAGAAACCAAAATAATTGCATTTGGAGGTTAGATGAGTGAGTTATGATAATTTGAAGTTAGAAGGTGTTTGTCACGGCGAAGCCATTGTTCGTCACAGCGAAGGCCTTTGCCTTGGCGAACCAGAGTCATGCAAAGAAGAAGAGATTCTTGGTTCGTTGGCGAATGAACCTTATTACCCGGCAGAAGACATTCGAGCCTTACAAAAAATTAGCCATTTTTTATTATTTTGACCCTTTTAAAGGCCCATTCACAGCCCGCAGTACAGGTTTCTTTGTATCTAAAGGTTCATTGCGGAAGAGAGCACCCTCCTTAGGGTTTCTCATCTTTTCTACTTGAATCACCATTTTTAGGGTTTGAGTTTTTGTTCATTTTACTTTGTATTTGGTGTAATATTGAAGAACCCATCGGTTCAGAGGACCCTCATTCAACCTTTGGGGCTGATTTTGAGGATTTATCATCATGTCGTTTGTATCTACAACACTCACTCTCTTCTCATATCTTTCGACTGTATGTGGATATAGACATGATTTTTGATAGATTTGTGGAGTTTGTAACAAGCTAAACTCCTCTATGGGTGATTGCTTAAATTGTTTAATTTATATATCTTTTAGAATGGTTTGTGAATTCATGCACATGTGGATGTTAGTTGAACAGTTCTTGAAATATTGTAGTTTTAACTAATTCAATCCCTTTACTAAAGTTTAGGTCTTGATTCCCATACTAGGGTATCCTTACAGTGAGAAGCGCTTACATATAAATCTAATCAAATTTTAAGGTAAGAAATTAGTTAATTGAAATACTAATTAACCTAATCAGAAATCCCAGGGAATTAAATACTTGTGCTATATGAATTTTAAGATTAACACTATATTATGTATTCTGTGAGGATAATGACATATTATCGAGAGGTGATGGTCTCGGCGGCAATCCGGTAGTCATTGTGGACAGGGGTGTGAGCGATAAGATTCGTGGAAGAACAGCCTTAGAAAAGTATTGCGTTGATTTTAGATGGACGAGAGAATAGGAGTTGGGTGAGAAATTGGGGGGAGACACGAGGTGTAAACCTCATACCAGCGTTCCTTGGACAAACATAAATATATATTCACTTAGTACTCTTGTAAATATAAATCGAATCGTCAATCGATGATAAACCACAGTATCTTTGCTTTTTTGAGATTAATTTAGTCTTTGTAAGTAGACATTGATTATACCATACTTTGTTTTATTTTAATTTTTTTTTAAAGACCTTTTTTCACCCAATCATCGAGTCGCTCAAATGGTGAACGACTTCAGTAGTCGGGGTACTCAATCCTCACTAAAACAACACATTTCTTGTGAGATCGATATTTGGACTTTTAGTCAATTGTATTACTTGTATGACCCGTGCGCTTGTAGAAAATCGCTAACACTCTTTCATGGGATTACGATGTCACTGCGCTCCATGGACGATACGTTGCGAAGGGATGGATTATTATGACTGTTAAGTCGTCGTTAAATTCTGACATTGACGTGGGTTTATAACCACTTAGGCTCCCTTCCCTTGACAATTAGTTTTTAAGAGTGAGTTCTACCTAAATAGTTGTAACAGAAACGAGAATCAATTTCAGGAATTACACAATAAATTCTAAATGTAACTTTACTGCGAAAGACAGAATGTCTTACTCTATTGCGCTCTTTTCTTTCCACTACCACCTTTTGGCTCTCTCTTGGCCTTTGACTCTGCTCCACTCTTCAATGTCTTGATGCTGCATGCTATGTAGTAGCCTTCTAGAATAAAATTGATAATGCGTTGCAGTTCTCCATTATCTACACATCTTGTTTAGTGTTACAATTTTAAATTATACAAAAACGTGGGATTGAAATTGTTCCTACCTGATTACAGTAATCTGTGCCATTACCTACTTTATTCATAGTGCACAACAAAATGATGATGTTGTTGGCTCTTATGAGTAGTTTGATTAACGAAAATTTTAATTCCCCATCAAAAATTGAATATAGAAAATTTTGATGTATTGTCTTTAGTTTTATTTTCGAAAAATACAAGTTTCGTCTTGAATTTGGTTGAAAATACGTTTTCATTTAATTTGGTTGAATTTGGTTGAGTGGTCGAACAAGGAAAACAACTTTTACACATTTGATTCGTATATAAGAGAAATGTTGAAAATAGTGGTCATTTTTAACTGTTTTAATTTGTTTCGTCTTGTAAATGGCCAGCAGCGTTTTTCATTTGTTTCGAAAAGTTTGAATAGAGAAAACAGAAAATTTTCTACCTACTAAACAGAAGGTTAGGTTTTCTTGTGTATAATGGAAAAGTTGCTTTAGGTGAAAGATTTACTTCTGTTTTTATTCACTTCCGAGATTTGGTAAAAAACCATATTCCCCTGGGTTCAATCTTGTTAAAGGCATATATTCATGTTAAACTGGAGGCCAGATGGAAAAGTATGTTTAAGCCCAGCTGGTATTTGAGCAAAGTTTTTCTAATGAGCTAAGACTACTCAGCTATGGTGAAACAAAAGGCCCCAAAAATCCCTAAGGGGAGGATTTCAGATGGGCTGAAGGATACTAAGGTAACTAGGCCCAAAGGGTTAGGAATAAGTCTGCTCCAACCCGCCACTATTCATATAAGATTTCTCAACAGGAGAAAAGAGGACAAGTAGTAGAAGAATTTGGCCGAGAGTCGTGCGAGGAAAATTTGGAAATGGGTTTGGGCTGGAAATATGTTTATAAAAATTATTAAGTTAGTTTGAATGAAATAAGCGCTGTTTACTGACCAGCGTGTTGAATCTCATGCCTTACTTCTGTGGTGTGATTAGTTTGTCAAAGCGCTAACCACAGAAGCGACAATTGGATTACTTCAAAAGCCGTTTACTGTAACAGCGGATATATGAATGAAATATTATGTTTTTTCCTTAGGGGTGGCAAACAGTGGAATGAGTACTTTACTTTCCCTACCTAGCTTGCTTCTTCTCTGAAGCATACTTCACATGAAAGTACCACGGTGCGTGCTTATTTGTTTGGGATCTTCTTATTACCTCTAACCACCAGACAGTGTATTTTTGAAGAGGTGCTTATTTTTTTCTTCTTTCTCTAACCACCCGCTTATCCTCGACTTGTAATGATTTGATAATTTTTATTTTTTTTTTTTTTAATTAATGACTTTAGCCTGTAATGATTGAATAAATTTGATCCCATCAAATGGAAATCAGGTATAAATGTTTTAATCATTATATTATCAATTTATAGATGTTGTCAGTATGTTTCCATTCTTTGGATCTTGATCCTTTATGATTTATGATTTTTAGTGGTAATTAAATAATTTTCCTTTCAAAAGCTCTGTTTCATCAATTGGTAAGTTGCAGATTGTTATATGCCAGTAGCCCATTACTAAGCTATATCCCACATGGTCAAATATGGAAGTTGCATATCCCCATCATAGTATTAATAAATACACCATAAATTATTGAAGATTCTAAGATTATATCAAATCATCATCAATGCATCAGCTGCAGCCAAGGTTTCTCTTAGTCTACATAGTTGCACTAAACACAAATTCTTTTAGGTATCTTTACTAGAAAAAAAAAAAAAGGAGTGCTTCATCCCAATACCATGTGAGCACCATAGAAGAAAAGGTAAAAAAAAAAAAGGTAAAGAAAACTAATTAAGGCGAGCATTGAAGAAGAACACGCTGACACACTAGATTTTCTCACACATTACATGTTTTTTGAAAACATTAACATAAGTTCTTACAGAAGAGGAGGGTTTATTTTCTGGAAAGCAGTGTGTTGAGGATCTGGTTCAGTTCTTCACTTAATATTCCAAAATCTGTTGTTTCTCAAGGAGCCAATCCAATACAAGCCCTCAGTATGTTCTCCAACATTGCCCTCTGCTTAGCCAGTGCATTTAGCACAGGTGTGCTTGGTGGGACCTGTTTTTCCATAGCCCCAAAACACCCAACATTAAAACATTATATTTTCATATGAACTAACTAACAAACAAACAAAGTAGTAAAACATTGATTTGAAAAGGTCCTGACTGACATGAAATGTTTCTTCATGTGACTTATTATATATATGGCCCTTCTTTATATGATGGTGGTACAACAAGCATCCAAATGTGTGGTTAATAGCTCATATCAGCTATTAAGGGAGAATAATAGATATGTGGAAGACCCACCAAGTTCAAAGCATAAAAATGAATGTAGAAGTAGAGACTTATGACCTATTTCGTTCTTGTTTTTGGAAACGGTTCTATTTTTGAAAATTGTGCGGAAACAGTGCAGCACGAAAAACCTTGAAAATGTGTTCTCAGCTCGCATTCGCTTTAAATTTAATGTTTTTGTGTTTTGAGCAAAAATGTTTTAAACTGTTTCAGCATTTTACTGTGCCAACTTTATTTTTATAACGAGAAGAGAACAAAGCGAGTAACATTCTGGAGAGGGTTTGGTGAATATGATGAGGTGGTGGCAGCTAAATTGGAAGAATGGAACTTCCCCTGCAAGAATTGAACACCGCTTGTCGTCGTTATCATACTGTTTGGCGGATAAATGCGAAGGAGGGTCGGGTCCCATGGGGTAGAAAAAGCGGACCTCCTTGGGTTCAGGCCGAATCTTGGTATTGAGCTCGGCCAAGGAGGACGGAAATCGAGATAATGGGAGCATGAGTGAGTCGCCGCGGTATTGTGACCTGGTAGTGCTACGCCCGCTTTGTGAACTCATGATATACTCATCCATGGCTCTTGCTATCTACATATGGCACATACTTGATATAAACAAATGACATCATATAAATGTTAGTCGACCAAATTGGAATTGTAATAGTAATTGTAATACATGGTCAAAGTATTGTAGTACCTTGATGACCACGTGATGGTCGGGATGCTCCCGGGCTCATACGGGATGGCATTGCCCAGAAAGCGTATGCGTGCAGCGTTGCTCTTGGGATCGGGGCCAGAAAGTTTGAGGGAAGCGACGATTCATACCATCGTTGTTTCCTAAATGGTTATAGCTCCTTTATGGATGTTGGATGTCACCATGTCATCATCATCATCGTCTTTATTCATTATTGAGATTAAATTCCAAATTTCAATATAGAGAAATCACAGAACTGACCTCTGCTTGATGTTGTTTATGAGGAAATCCATGTCTGATTTCATCTTGGTTTGTCGACTCTTGAAATCATCCCCACGATCGGACTATTCCTCTTAATAGCGAATCGATGTTTGAGAACATAAGGGTGAGATTAGGCGGTGGTACCATGTATGGTGATTCATAATATGTCTTCAGATGAAAAATATCATTCAAATAGAGCACACGGAACAAATGGTATGTAGGCTTCCATTGTCGAGAACATTTTCCATGTCTGGCGAGAGCATCTGGTGGAAGGAATCTCGAGCGTTATATCGGAAAGCGAAAGAGATTTTCCATGGTGTCGTCGGTCCTGATCACATTCTTTATCTGCGAAGACAAACTACGATTGTATCAAACAATTATATGACCACACTAGTAGAGGAACCTTACAGATTAAGACCTCATTACATAAACCCGAATCATATAAATATGTTAAAACATTGTATACAAATATCGATATATAAAAGATCGACATATATCGATGATTCCTGAGATGGCGTCTTTATATTTATTTCTGCTCTTGGGACCGGCGCTGTGACTGTTGAAGCGATAGGGTCCGTGGAATCTAAGCGGAGCTAATGGAATGATGGGTGAGGGGTAATGGAATGGGAGGCGATGGATGAAGTACTCAATCTGCGCGTGGGCACGAGGTTGCTAATTTTGGAAGTGGACCCGAAATACATTCTGAGGTCGGGGATGGTGTCATCGATGGGAGGCAATGTAGGTGATGATAAAGGGTGTGATGAGAAGGTGATGATATCTCTTGCACTAGATGTGGCTAGCGGTAGGATATGGTAAAGATGTGTAAGTGTCTGAGGGTATGGAAGGTGATGTGTATGTGTCTAGGGGTATGGAAGGTGATGTGTAAGTGTGTGGGGGTATGGAAGGTGATGTGTAAGTCTCTGGGGGTATGGAAGGTGAGGGGGTAAGTATGGGGGGTATAGAAGTAAGCAAAGTCGGCTCGGTGTACCACGACGCTCTGGACATGACCTCGCCACCTTCTGACCACGACCTCGACAACTCTCCTCTCCCTCTCCCTCTCCCTGCACACCTCGAATGGGCTGCGTACATCTTGGAGTGGATGACAGGGTACAATGGATGGTTCGTGTAAAGTAGATGCCTCGATCGTGGCCGGCGATGTGATGCTCTTCTCGTGCGGTGTAACAGGTTGATGTAATCCCGATGTATGTCGCACCTGCTTAAGTGGTAGCGTAGCGCGGCGACCTATGTGACCATGGCGAGATCTGAGTGAACCGGCGAATTATAAATCCATCATCCTGATGATTAATTTGGAAAGCAGCTTTAGAAACATATGACTCTAACACCAAAACACTGAGTAGTATCGTAGTATGGAACCTCGTATCATCCACATGCGTGGTGGTGTGTCATAAAATGTCATTATGTCTGACGATACCCTTGCATATATGGATCATGAAGTCCATCATACGCGTAGGGGTGGTGATGATCCCTACCGCTCGGCGTATCCAGCGTAAGGCAATGGAGCATTATCGTCGCTCGATCACGGTGTCGTCGCGTGCATTCACTCTATGTAGTTGTTGCTCATAAGAGTAAGATAGAGGTATCTCGATGCGTGGCCCAGTGCGAAGACTGCTTTGGGCGATACCACTTGCGATCTGAAACATATAGCGGTGACATCGTGCGCCGTCTCACGATCGGCTAAGCGGATGCTCCCGGGTACGGTGACGACTCTTGACGTATGGGTGCCGTAAGACTGCACATTTACATGACGTCAAAAACTTTATGTCGATATGAATGAAATATTATGATTATATACTTTTACATATAGAATTACGATCAAGTTGTGCACATAGTTGATCTCGATATAAGAGTACAGGATGGGTTATACCTCCACTTGCCGTAATGGAAGAGCTCACTGCGGCTACGGCTGCGGCTACGGCTGACGGTAGGCTCGGTAATCCATCATCGGGGGCCTGTTGGGTCTCCGTCGACGACATCGACTATGCGATCATCATGAGCATGAGGTGGTGGTCTTGGATATTATCTTGTTCGGCCCAATCGAGTCGCCCCGCGTGATCTCTCCCGAAGACCATAGGCCGAATATAAAATAAACAAAAACAACCTAATGATGTTGTGTATATGAATTTGTGTGTAATAAAAAATAATTTTTACATATCCATATCGATTAATACAGTAGCTAATACCATGTCTACGATCGAGCTAACAAAGTGTATTATATATGTGCTAGTCTTGCACATGACAAAGTCGTGGTATGTGTCATATCATTGGTAATTGGGAGGCAGGATGAACGTGCACTCCCTTCTTGTCCTCAAACAAGAAGGATCCCAAGATGAAACCGCGCATAACCAAAAGCGTCATTTGCATCGGGTTACGGGGTGGATAGGCGGTCGCAACCTGGTGGGATGGAGATGGGATCCTCACGAGAGCATGAAGGCCGGGTGGGGTGACAGAAGCGGTCAGCGCATAACTCGCCACATCGAAGCACATGTCAGCCATTTGGGATCTCTCTCGTCTAGGTTGAAGACGGGGATGATAGTAGCATCACAGTAACGTGATCGTCATCTCTCGGCGGCACATGAAGCGTGTGTCTCGAGCCACCATCTCTCAGCGAGTCGGTGATAAGTGGCGATCGATCATGATGTAGTGAGTGTCTCTGCAGAATCTGCAGCGGATCACGTATGGGCGAATCGTGGATCCATCCTCCTATCTTGATGAAATTTCATTTCTTTTTGGAAGTGGAGTACTTCCTAGAACTTCTAATGAAACTGAAAAACAGTTAACAATTGAATATTTATATATATATATATATATATATATATATATATATATATATATATATATATATTACATGGTACAACTATAAATATTAATTGATAAGTAATAATATACATACCTGCTTTGTAACTACTAAGTGGGACATGTGTCGTCTTGCAATACCAAGACAGATGGATCTAATGGATCTGCATCATGAAGCCCTCTGAACGCCATATCTATAACCTGGATGTATGAAAGACACTGTAAATATTAATAAAACACGTTGGATAGAATCTATCACCATAATAAAACACATAAAACACAAACATTTACAAACATTTCGTAGACGAATATACAAACAAAGTAGTGTGTACATTGTCTCAAAATATAAGATTACTGTGTTTGGATAAATCATACTTCATAAATTCCAAATTCCTTGAACATGAGATCTCCTGACATAAATCCCAAACACATTGGTGGTTATTTTGTAAATTTTGCAATTCACCATACATTCGTTTTATGTATAACAACTACATTCATACATTCGGACATGGATTTGCGTGCTAGTTCCTATTCTGAATCGATCGATTGTGACCGATTGTTTTACTTTTAACCACATGATGTTGTTTTACTTTCTAACAATCCATTCGATATACCCAGCAGTTGGTTTGGGACGTCCGCGCATCGTTCATTACCTCGATTGATGCGTCGTGGGACCATCATAGGCCACTCATCTTTGTGAATATTGGATGAAACAAACGCCCGTGTCTTACCAGTCATTGCGTATTGTAGTATCCTTACACAAAAGTTTGAAAATCAACACATCCAATCGCGACATGGCGCTATGATGCCATTACATGTAAATCCATATAGTCTTTCCACATGTGCATTTTATCGTGGATTGAGGTGATGCGTTCGACCACTCCTTGACTTGACATGGTATTTATATATGGTGTAAAGAACAATTTCCATCGACCAGCCTTAACAACGCTGACCTGAATTTGAGCATCAACATATGGGTGAGCGCTCATCGGATGCAATCTAGTAACACTGGTTTCCCATTAAAGTAGCTGTTCGGGAGGAGAAGGTCAGTATCTTAATGATTCTTGGTAGCTTTCGACTCTTTAGATAACATTAAAAATACCTCCAAAATGTTGGTTGTCGTTATATCTTGACCTAAATCATGTGAAAGAGCAATGGCGAGGATTGCCTGCAACCATTGTTGTGGCAATTAATTCTCTGTTATAGTCATATGCTTATTGAATTTGCGTTTTATACTCGCTAAAATTTGCTCATATAAATTCTTCAACGAGTTTATCTTTAAGGCAAGATTAAGCGTAATTGCTTGCAGATAGCCAGCATCACAGATCTGTGATAGGATGAATTAAATGACAGGATAGAGATCGGTCATTCTTTGCCATAATACACGGATGTACGCAAGATATACTTAGGAGATTCTCGGCCGTTGTAACTCTATTTCTTATACATGCAGGGCCATCCCCTGACTATCGGTGTTCTAACTTTTGTAAATGATACTTGATGGAAATAAGCGATTATTTTGTCACACCCCATAGCAATCAATAACGTGTCTTTATACTTCCCATATAAATGTGTACCATCAATACTCATTATGGGATGACAATGTTCGAACCCATCAATAGATGGCTTGAATGATCAGAACACGCATTGGAATATCTCAGTGTTTGACATATTAATGTCACATGTTTTCCAAATTATAACACGTCACGGGTTGCTTCTTTCATGTTTCAAACGAACATAGTGAGGCTCTGTATATAGCGAGAGAAGTCGCAAATAACCTCTAAGTGCTTTGCCAACCATCAGCGCCTTTTTGTATGATATTTCCTGCATCATTTCTCCGTCACACTTGCTTGAATAGCGGTAGTACTTAATGTGAATTGTGTCATATTTCCTTTGCGCTGGAGTATGACTAAGTTTGAGTTCAATTGATGATGGTCCCGATTCAGCGAAAGGATTGACCTGGTATGCGTATTTTATGTTTGTTGATAACAAATAAGCAGTATCTTTCACAAGCGTACGAAGCCATGGGCGGTGAAGTGCTTAGCGCTTCTTACGTATGGCGAAGGCGATTTTCGAGGATGACAGGCAAACTCTTGGTGTGCTTTAATGGAGTAAATCTTTGTAGCCTCTTGCAAATCAAATTTAGATTTACAAACTTGGCCAACTAAGAACCACCACTTTCGAATAGCGCTGGTAGTATGTTGCGCCCGTAGGTCGACCACTTTGCAGCGGCAATACCCCGAATTTTCAACATGTTCAAATTGAGGCGTTGGTGGTAAGTGATAATGAACAGTGGATGACTCATCTAATGTCTCAGCATCTGGATTATTTGATACATCACAAGATGGTGCTTGCACAGAGACATATATCCCTTGCTCATTTTCCAAAACTTGGTTCAAAGTTTGGAACGATGATGCATGTCCGTGACCAGCGTCGCATCTCCGCTACGGTCATCATCTGACATCTTCATCATATTCGTATTTACCTTCTTCGCCAACGATCCCATAAGCCGAAAACTCTAGTATCGGCGTGACGCTACTAGGCCCGACCGTCAAGTGGAACATTGTAATTGTCGCGGCAGTAAATCTACATGGCGCTACGTATTGATTCGGCTGGTGCCTTGACTCGAGCGACTTGATATGCACGATTCGATATGCCGATGGTAGTTGTGTTTAACTAAATGGCACACCGCGCTGCGTGTTCCATATTGGAAATGGTTGGAACCTATTTCCCGCTTTTTGAGGATACTTACAATTGAGGACTAATTTGAACCTTTTTTGTGTGTGTTCATCTTATTGTATATCATATCGGTCGATTGTTCAAAAGTGCATTCATAGGTAATCAGGCCTGTCTGACTTTTCTCCCCTCATATTTCACATCTGTTTTTCGGAGTCCTTAATAATTGTCTATTGTTATAACATATCACGATAATAGTTGAAACAGACATAATTATTTATCTGAAATGGTTCGAATGAATTAAATAATATGAGAGGTCATTATCACGATATCACATCGACTTTATCATAAAAGCAATCGGGTTCTAAAAAATAAAAAAATATGACATTTCAAATTGTACTCAATTTAAAATTTAAGGTTTAGGGTTTAGGGTTTTAGGGTTTTAGGGTTTTAGGGGTTTAAGGGTTTAAGGTTTTAGGGTTATAAGGCATTAGGGCATTGGGGTTTTTTAGGGTTTTTGGGTTTTGGGGGTTTTAGGGCATTAGGGTTTTAAGGTTTTAGGGTTTGGGGGGTTTTAGGGTTTAGGGAGTTTTAGGGTTTTAGGGCATTAGGGTTTTTGGGTTTTAGGGGTTTTGGGTTTTTAGGTTATAAGGATTTGGGTTTGGGTTTGAGGTTTTATGGTTTAGGGTTTTCGGGGGTTTTGGGGTTTTGGTTTAGGGCATTAGGGTTTACACAGGGTTTGGGTTTTACCCCAGGGGTTTGGTTTTAGGTAATAGGGTAATAGGGTTTTGTGGTTTTAGGGTTTTAGTATGTCATACTGCTAGAATTTAGGGTAAAATGGTCATGTGTTGCAACAGTCAAACTTCATCTCATTCATGCTAACAGAGAGACAAGGGCCACCAGATGGCCAAAGGAGACATGTGTTCTAAATAGAATTTAAAAGCAAACCCAAAATACTTGGACTAAGACTAAACTAGTGATGAACAAGGATGTACCATGGTAGCTTCCCAGTGAAAGTACTAATAGACAATTCTGATTAAAAAAAAATCCTTTTTCTTCTCATGTGGATGTGTAGCTCTTGAGGGAGATGAACTCATTTAAGAATTAAAATAAGTAGGTTTGTCCAAGACCATAATTTTGATTGGAACTTCAATACATAAAGACAATAATTTTTAGTCTTAGCTAAGAATTGTGCATCTCAATACTGCAGACAGTCATCTTACCTTCTTTTTATATTGTTTGGTAAGTAAGAAAAGTGTATTTATAGATAATCGCCATTACCTTCTTTGTATATATGATGGTGCAAGAAAATCATCAAAAATTTAAAAATGTGGCAGTAGGTCATACGAAGGTTAATGATGGTTTTTACTGGCCTGGTATACAATGTGGCCCATATCCTAACTATTTAAGTTTATAGGAAAATTGGTATAGTTTGCTTATAGGAGAATTGGTAGTCTAAGTCTCTAAGATAATATGCAAATTTGGTCAAATATCAACTATCTCTACCATTTATTCCCCACACACATTCATACGTATTCTTAAACTCTTGAATGGTCTCTCCATAATAAAGCATGAGATCTCACATGGGGTGAGTAAGCCCGACAACCCCATTACTTGATCATATTCTAACAACAAGAATTGACAACACATTTCATATGCACTTTCATGTGACTTGGCATAACATATACGGGTAAAAAGTAGTATGAAACTAATGTGGTGTGATTGACAAACCTAGGCATAATGGGAATGCAAATACTTCATGCTTTCAATTCGGATAAATAAAATTAGACCAGTATGTATCACGACAATCAATCGAGAGAATTTTAAGAAAAAACGTTTTTTTATATCTTGCAGAGAAAAAATGTGCTGAAAACATATTTTCTATATGTTGAATTCATGTCTGACCACCTTTTATATGAGGAGAACCATAATCTTTAGTTCTACGATATAAATTGAGGAACCATAAACAAATAATTATCTTATAAATTTGACCTCCAATTCTGATGTGTTATTTTATTTCAACTATCTCATGGTAATATATTTGTGAATTTCATTTTACATTTGATTCGGCGCGATCGGTTAGTGGAATCGGCAAATTTATAAACCCTAATTCTCTCTGTGCCTTAGCTCTTTGCGATATAATTGGCTCTAGATTCGAACACATGGATGAGTTTTCTTCGCCTGAATGTGACATTTGTGAAACCAGGTGAGTGAATTTGTTTTGTATCGGGGTTTGATAAAAACGGGGTTTGATAGTGGCTTGGAAATGAAATGAAGTAAAATATAAAAGAAATCTCCTTGCAGTGTCAAGCTACTAGTTTTGGGTTCTAGAGGCAACTGAGGGGTTCTTGGGTCCATTTTCCTCGCGTTGAGGAGGATGACCTATAGTCATTTCCCGAACCGGATCTTCATTTAGATATAAAAATTGACCCTTAATAACTATCCTTTAAAAAATGGCATCCACTGGCCGTAAGTGCTCTCGGTCATTAACACACAAGTCACCTTAACTCACCTTACAATGGATCATAAATGATAACCTATGACATCAATGAGCTCCAACATTAAGCGTCTGATGAGCCCAGCTTACCCAGTAATAACCATTCCGGGTGACTCAAAATGGATAAAACTAAAGTTAAAAGAGCTTGATACTTGACGGTGGATACCTGCGTGAAGAAACATATACGGAACCCTTAGCTGCCTTAGGATCCTGCGATAGCCCCGCAACGCGAGGAGAAAAGGGTTAGCGCTTTCGTCCTTGAGTTGTCATCCTCGGAGGTGTTTGACTAGTAAAGGGAGAAAGTGAGAGAAAATGAGAGAAAATAGAAAGAATGAAGGGAAGAGGTGAAGCTTCCCGCCTTTAATTTTATTAATGAAGAAGATGCTACGGTGTTGAGTACGGGGGCTTTATAGCCCGACCCAATAAATACGAAAAAAACCCGAAGCAAAAGCTATTACGGGAGACCAGCGGAAAACCAAAGTGATCAAAGAAGTCAAAAAGTCAAAAGCGGGATGAGCGATCGACAATGCTGGAAACTTGAGCGATGGCGCGGGAAAGGCAATTTCGCCAAGTTGCAAAATTTACGTAGTCTGCTCCGTTTCTTTGCTGCTTTACCTTCTCTTTCTTACGGTTTTTTGATTTGCGACTATGAGTTGAACTTGGATTCTCCATGGTTGAAATTTGAATCCACATACACGGTATAAAAGCACACGAAAGCAACAAAACTTGCCCGCTAAATTTGATTAGTAGCTTTGCTAGGTCCTTAACATCACGGTGGAACAATTAGGCTGATTAGTACACAAAAGTCTTGGCTTGTATTAATAAGGGTGTAAAATAGCACTTTTGGGTAGTAATCGAGTCTCTCACATGCAAGCATGGGGTCTACACATGGGAGGCGAGGTAAGCCCGACATCTTACATTATTTGCTCATATTCCCAACAGTTTAGCTTAGCATTTCATATGCACTTTCATGTGACTTGGCATAACATGCGGGTAAATGTGAAACTATTGTGATTCAGGACAAACCCTAGGCATAATGGGAATACCAAGTACTTCATGCTTTCAGTGGAATAAATAAAATTGGACAATATGTATCTGACAATTAAATCATGAATTTTTTTAAGAAAAGCGTTTTTTTATGTATCTTTACGGAGAAAAAATGTCTTTTGAAAACATATTTTCTATATGTTGAATTAAATCAGAAATACCTTTTATGAGATGCTTCATAATCATTATTTATTTTCTTAATATAGGCAGAGAACCATTAACAAATAATTATCTTTATAAATTTGGAAACCCCCCTAATTCCTGATGTGTTATTTTATTTCAACAATGTCTCATAGTAATATATTTGTGAATTTCATTTTAAATTTGAGTTCTAAATTTGATTCAAGCAGGAAAAGGTAAATTGATTAAAGGATAAAGAAATGGCCCAGAATATTACCTGAAGCAGATTTAGTCTCTTTGGAGTGCAATAGGAAGATTCCAACTTCTCTCTTCTTTCCTGCTCCTCCTACGAGTTTCTTGGCGAACATGAGCATCAAACACTTGTGTTTCTCTAATGGAAAGAAGCATTAGTTCTGACAAGTAAAATGAAACTAATTTAATTATTTCATAATTAGCTGTAAAATCTTGTTTTACATGAAATTATGAATATAAAAATCTGAAAAGATGGAAAAAAGAAAGAAAAAGAAGAAATGGATAAGTTTGACTTCAAAGTTCATGATTCTTATTCTCTATAAGAAACGTGCTCGATTACAAAAGGACCCCTCTCTTGCTAAATGATGCGACAGCATTGCGAGGACAAAAAAGCGAAAAAAAATATGAGAATTTATTATATTTTGTTGATTGATAAGATTCAATTTAATTACCATACTTACAGTATGATTGAACCTTAGAAGATTTGATCTAATACTGAGAAGATCACAAATCCTGACATGAAACTCTAAATTCCACCTGACAAATGAAATAAATATATAGGACCACAAACCACATCAAAAGAAACCAAATAAACGATTGAATCGAAAAGCTGTAAAAGAAAGGCCAGCTGACGGCCACGATCAAAATCGCCCCAGTTGAAATAAGCGAGGAAACCAAATTTGTTGATGAAGAATCCAATGGCGGCGGCGTGGCAAAGAGCGCGATAGAGCGAAGGTAAACGACGTGAGAGAGAAGAAATGGAGGAAAAAGAAGCCTGGTGCGAGAATATAAAGGCAAGTAGCCACATGCATGGAATGAATGTTTAATGGCAATTGCCATTGTTTGGATTAACGGCTTTGTCATTTATGGAGTTAATTTAGTTATTATGACGTGGCGTTAATGTTAGTTGTGTATTTTCTTTTCAATGACTTAATCATTTTTTAATCTTTCTTTAAGTGAAACTCTGACAGTATAAGTGTTTGGCGACAGGTCAGGAGTCTTCTTCTTCTTCTTTTAGGCGAGTCCACGTTCGGGAGGGTTGTTTGGTAGTAAGGGCGGAAGAAGGGCTAGATCCTACTTCGTCATATGTGGATGATAGGAAGTTTATAGGGCAGTCGATGTCCGAGGGGGAAAAGGAGGGGGAATCGGTTAAATCTTAGGGTGAAACAGAGGAAGGGAAAAGCGAGATGGAGGATCAAGTGAGAGAAAGTTGGGAGGAAAACTGCTTAAAAAAGTTTAGCAAAGCTATGGGAATTTTGACAGAAGGTTTCGAAAAAAAGTTACTTGATTTGATGAAAAAGATGGATGGCAAAAGAGTAAAATGAAAGGATATACAGAGTACAAGAAAAACTAAGTTCGATAGGGTGATGAAAAATCTGGAGTGGACAGTCACGGAGAAGGAGAGAAGTAAAAATCGAATCCAGGTGAAAGGAGGAGAAATTATATAGTTTATTTATGAATATTAGAATTTGTCTTGAAATGAGGGAGGCGACGATTACATCAAATGAAATGTGATAAAGAGCCTTTTGGAAATGTCGAGAAGGTGGACATGGTTTGTCTTCAAGAAACATAGCTTAAAGAGACAATTAGTGAGATCATTAGGAGCTTGGCAGTTGGTAGACATATGGATTGGGTCATTGCTAATCTTTGAAGGGCTTGGTGAATCCTCATCTAACTTTAGGATAAGAAAGTGCTTGAGTTGATTGGGGTTGAAGAGATGCTTTACTACATCTGTGTAGATTCGGGGAGCTGTGAGGACAATTTCATGTGGGTTTTCACGGAAGGTGCAGGGACCTGGGTACATGGAAGATATGTGGGGGAGAGATGCCGTGCTATTACGGGTTGTCTGGGAGGACCCTTGGTTCCCCAGGAGGTGATTTTAATGTGTGGTCCGATTTCTAGGGGAAAGAAAGCAGGGTTGGCGGTCTCGCGGCTTGATGAGAAATTCTCCCAGTTATTGATGATATTGGGCGACTACGGTTGGGAAATTTTACTTGGAAGGGGCACGGACAGCGGATGACGGGTTGGATGTGTGGTTTTACTGAAAGAATTGGGACAGTCATTTTGGGGGTTATTGAAGTATTCTCCCGAGTAACCTGGATCTATAGTCTGATTTATTAGTACAGGGAGAGTGGAGCTTAATAGAGGCCCTATGCCTTTCAGATTCGAGAATATGTGGCTTTAGGCGGAAGGCTTCCATAATTTAATAGCCGATTGGTGGGAAAATCTTGAAACCAAGGTTAAAAATTTATGTGCTCATGGAAAAATGAGAAGCTGAAAGCAATCGCCAAGGTCTTGGAGGCAAGAGACTTTGATTGCCCAGAGTTGAAGAGAGAAAAAGGAAGCTGCAGACGTTGACTCCTTTGGGATAATATTGAATGTGTTAGACCTTTGTCCTAGGAAGAGATTGTGGAGAAAGTATGTGCAGCGAATGAGTATCAAAATTGGGATGTTTTAGAAGAGACCTTTTGGAGGCAAAAGTCTGGGGAAATTTGGTTGAAGGAAGGTGATAGAAACACTGGATTCTTTCATAGAATGACACATTCTCATAAGAGAAGAAACACGATGCGAAGGCGAATATTAAGGTGAGGCTTGTCGGAGGGAAACGATAAGAATTGTATCGCGAATGCTGTGATCTGGTGAATGGAGGAATAATCATGCGGTAACTTTCTCCCAGATCGATGCTTCCTGGCCGAGAGATTAAGGAAGGCTCTGGGGTCTAAGTTTTAAATACCTTGAGCGACTGAGCAGGGGATGAAGCCAAGGCTGTGATTTGAGTATCTGATTAACCAGGCCGGTTCAACTCGAGTGCCGTCGAGGAGGAGAGTGCGTGATCATTGAGTTTTTGGGGTGGGAGGTTGTGAGATGGTGAACTCAGCGTTTATTGTGTTAGTGCGAAGAAGGCATGGGTGAGGGATCTCGGGACTCGGTCGATTAGTGCGGTGAATAGTATGTCTGTTGTTTCAAAAGTCTTATGCAGTTTTAAGGTATTCAGGCGAGGTGTAAACTGAAATCTTTGTGGAGGAAGGCAATCTGGATGCTTAGCACCTTCTAATATGTGAGATCATAGATTCAATGAAAACGAAAACGAAAGGGAAAGGTATCTTGGATTGGATTATTTGAAAATTTGCTTGATCAAAGTGAACCGGGAAGTTCTATTCACGATGCTTCAAGAAATGGGTTTTGGTAGTAAGTGGATGGCTTGGATTAAGTGGTGCATCATCATTGCTTCGTTCTCTATTCTTGTTAATTGTAGGCCTGCGGGGGTTTTTAGAAGTTCCAGGGTCCCCTCTGTCCTCATATCTTTTTATGTTAGGAATGGAAGTTTTACTCCATCTTATTAGTGTCCAGCCTCACATTGAAAGTTTCCCTACTTTAGTATAGTTTATGTGGAAGAAATGGAAACTATGCACATAACCCATACATTTGTTTCTTTGAAGTGATATACGGTTTTTGTAATGATTCGAAGAATGTCATCTCATGTTGGTTTTACTTTAGTTTTTGAGGCTTACTTTTAATTACCTCAACTTAGAAAAGCTATAATGCGGTGGAAGTGGATAATGCTAGCAGTTGGCGTGTCTTAGTAGGTTACGACCAAGACACTCCTACAACTATTTGGGCCTCTCTTGGTAGCGAGACAAGCTTCCATAAATATTGGGGATGGTGTGGAAGAAAAATTGTGAAAGTTAGTAATTTGGAAATATATTTCAAAGGGGAAAACCTCTTATAGGAACATGATGACTAACTTGTCAATCTGTATCATCTGCGAAATGCCCGTGAATGTGTGAGTTTCTGAGGCACCGAGAAAATCGAAAGACTTTGTTTGGAGGCTTGAGTTCCATCGAGAGGAAAATCCACTTAATAAAGTGGGAAAATGTTCTTTGATTATGTAAAATGAAGGGCTAGGTATGAAAGCCTTAGACAGCACTTTTAGAGTAAGTGGGCTGAGGGTTTCTTCGGAGGAAAATATAGTTTGGAAGGTGTCATCGGTCTGAGTATGGGCTGAGAAGGGGTTGGTTTTTCGAGAGCCCCTGAGGGGTAATGTTGGCAAGAGACTTTGGAAGGAATAAACTTGACTGTGATGAATTTAAGCTAGTGTATCTTTGAGCTTGGGGAGAGATGGATTAAATTTTGGGAGGACACTGGTGTAGTGAGTTACCTATGTGTCACCTTCCCGGCTCTTAGCGTTGCGGTAGGCAACGGTGGAAGGGTTCAGGGATCTACGATTTTTTGGTGCTTGGGCAAAGTTTTAGACCACTTTAATGAATGGGAGATGGAGCGAGTCCATAATTTTGTTGGGTTATTAAATGTAGAAAACAACCAAGAGAGAGTTGGAGGAAAGAATTCCTTGTGTATATATACAGGAGGGATAATCTATATTTCATAATCTGTTACAACTCTATATGTTAGGATTCCTAACTAGTTACAACTCTACATGTTAGGATTCCTAACTAGTTACAACTCTATATGTTAAGTTTCTAACTAGATTCTGACTCTAAATGTTAACACTCTGAGTTGGAGCGAGATATCGATCATGCCCGATTTGTTACACCTCATCTTAACCACTATCCTTAGAGCGCTGTGAAAATATCGCTGATTGTTTTCTGTCTTCCACATATCTTGGAGAAATCAAATCGGTGAGGTTGTATTTCTCCTGAATGGAAGTGGTAGTCAATCTCAATATGCTTAGTTCGTTCATGGAATACAGGATTCGAGGCATTATGAAGGGCAGCCTGGTTATCACACCAAAGTTTTGTTGGGACCACAGTCTTAATGTCGACTTCCATCAAGAGTTGATGAAGCCACTGTTAGATAAGTGCTCTAAAGGCAATTGCCATTAGCACTTATTGTACGCATAACATATTATTATATATATAGCCTTCTTCGGTAATTCGGTATTCATCGTTGATTGATATAGATCTTTATTGAATTAATGAGTCCATGATGTAACATATGAAGGAAATCATGATGGGATGGCGATAATAAGATTATCATGTGCAATTATGTTTTGTGTCTAAGTGTCTAGTCATAGATCGTAAGGCTTGGACATTGTTGATGGGACATGATGAATCAGCGGTAGATCTTATAAGCGTGATCATGGTTGATCGGTTGGCATGTGGATGCCTTTAGAGTAGCTAAGTACATCGAGGAGACTATAATGGGAGCGATCATATGAATCATCTATTTAAATGTAGATGATTGTCTCATCATAACAATGGTGCAAATATCCTTAAACTTGAGGTGCTCGAATTATCTTGAAATTTGATCTACATGCTGACCTCAATCGCGTTGGCCCTTAGGGTCGCTCATTGGATGAGGATTGGGTATAGTTTGAGGTATTCGGGTAATTGGTGGCAATGAAAGTTCGCCACTCCCGATAAAGGGAGAGTATACACAAGGCCTCTTGTGAATCATTACTCGGGAATCTACGGCGAAGTAATAATGCCTTGAGGAGCCGAGTGCATAACGGTTGAGTGATGAATGCGGGGATAAGATATCACTTGCAGCAGTGTGGCCTGTGAGTCTGATGGGAGCTACACAATTGTCCATGCTCGCTAAGTAGGGTATAATTTGGTGAAATAGCCAATTGGAAGAGTGCTGTCTATCGGGAAGGGTATGCGGTCGGACCAGTACGACTCTCCGTCCGATTAGAAGTCGTGATGTGTTCTTGAATAAATCTTGACTTATGGTGATAGTTGAATCAGTGGCGGCGTAACGAGAAAATAATGGGCACACATAGAAGGTGTGGTGATATAACGTGGTTGGATGTGATCGAATATGAAGTGTTCTCATGGATAAGTATCACGCGAGTTAGTGGAATCAGGGATCGAAAACTCTAACTGGGAGATAATGGAAGGCAGGGCATGCCTCGGCAGAGGCGGGTGTGGGACTCTCTGTAGTAGCAGCATGGGATGCGTGTATCCACATCATCTCGCCCTTAAAGTGAGCATTTTGGTCGGCTGGCCTCAGTAGGGGTTTCTATAAATAGAATGCTTTGGAAACCTAAAGATTGATGCTCTTTTTGAGAGAAAAAGAGATCATGAGAAAAATCGAGCTTGCTTTCATCTCGAAAGTGTTCTAGAGATTTAGAGACCGGGTTTGGCTTCCTCTTTCGGATTAGGACTTAGCTATGCAAGGACCCTTTGGGAGGCTTTGTTGTCTTGGAGGTTGTCGGCTTCACTCTTACCGTGTGGATGCCATTAGGCGAACTGGGACTTGGATTCGCCGATCATTGCCACGACCATCATTTCGGTTTTGGAACTGAAACGAGGTAATCTACCCTTGTCTTTGTTATAGAGCGGTTTTGACACTAGGGATCCTTGGATGGGTTTTTGTCGGGATTTTTGTATTTCGGCCCATTGCGTGGTGGTGCACCTGAAAACCCTTGACCACATGGGTTTCACACACGGTGTGACATACATATTCTAACTCTACGCATGAGCGGGAAACTTGACCCCTTGCTTTCTTGCTGCCCAGCTGAGGCCCAGATTCGCCAGCCAAAACTGGCCCAGTTTGAATCTCACATCTTCCTTTGACCGCGATCAACATGCAGCGAAGCATTGACCTATTGTGCCCGTGATTACTATATAGAATACCCCGTCCGGGCTTCCTTTCAGTAACATAGAATATGTTAATTTGCCCCGATTGTCAGCGGTCGGGGGAAGACATGTGACTTACGACATTGAGTGTGCAATATCGGGACGATTCTTGTAAGGTAGTTCGGTTCTGGCCCAGTTTTATATCTTTCGGGATCATAAAACTATTCGCCATACAAGTAGTTATGCGCCGGGCCAGCTGGGAACTACATGAAGCTGCTCCCGATTTCAGTCACGAGAATGATAAATTAAGCTGTTTCTTAGATAGAAAATTCCATGTTTTCCGCGTAATTTGATACGAAATATCTAAGCATCCACTGGAGTCCTTTGTATGGGCGTGAAGAAAGGACTTGGGAATGAGACTACCCCAGAGTCACTCCCGATGATAATAATATCATCCCTCGTACATCGCTATGAAAATGATACGAGCGTGTCAGGTAGAAGATGGAATGGTCGATTCTTTCTTACTGCGAAGCCAAATTTCTCAGCTGCTTGGCTGTTTATGAACCAAACACGGGATCTCTTGTGAGCCATATGCGACTTGAAGGCAGAACCTTCCCGTCTCACTTGGTAATGGCGGAGGTTGCTCACGTATATACCATCACCCGAAGATCAGCCATGAAGAGGCGTTCTTATCAGGCGATGAAGATCCCGATTATGAGTGGCAGCGGGTAAGCGAGAACATATGTCATCTGCTTAGGAAAGAATATGAGAATAGTCGCACCATAGGTCTGAGTGTACCCTTTGGCCACAAGTCGTGCTTTCAATCGGGAAAATGAACCATCCGGATTAACTTTGACTACAAAGACCTAGCGACATCCAATGGTTTTCTTCGATGGTAAATGCTATTCAGTACCATTCCCATTGAGCATCCATCCTCATCATACTTCTACGTTGCCAACGAGGGGTGAAATGACTACGAAAGTGTTAGGAAAGGCAGCGAGCTAGGAGATCAAAGAAACAATAAAGGCAGGGACTAGAGACAATTGGTTATAGGTGCAAAATGAGGAAATTAGATGAACACATTGACGTCTACCTTTACGAAGAGCAATAGGGAGATCATCATTAGGAACTGGATTTGATGTCGAAGCAGCCGGTGGAGGACCAGAGACTGGTGGGTTATGGCGTCGAGTGTAGACTTGAGTGATAGGAGGCTTTACTAGAGCATGAATAAGAGGGGCTAACTTTACTAGAGTAGGAACATGAGGGGCCATAAGAGAGGCAATAGTATACATTAGCAGGTCATGCGCCTCCTTATTGTAGTGTGGGTTAGGGGTGAAGAAAGGGACATTCTCGAAACTTGACATCCTTGAAACCAAGTACCTACGAAGACTAAGGTAGTAACACCGATACCCACCCGGGAATAACCAAGAAATATACATTTTAAAGATTTATGGTCAAGTTTGAGTGGGACTGAACATCTCGAGCAAAACGAGGTACATCAATATCTAAGGCTGATAGGGAATAAGCGGTTTGTGGGGGGAAAAGGATGTGATACGTTGTATCTGATTCGAGATTGATGAAGGCATCAGGTTAATCAAAAAACAAGGCGTGGAAATAGCATCGGCCAATGCTTGGGCACGTGCGTATGAAATAATAGAACTCTAGTAGTTTCGAGGTGATTATTCTTTCTCGGCAACTCCGTTATGGTAGAAGTGTCGACCTGAAGTCGATGAAGGATGCCGTATTGAAGCATGAAGGGCCCGAAATTGTTTGGAAACATATTCTCTTGCATTATCACTTCTCAAATTTTGAACATAAACATGAAATTTAGTATGAATCTCGGCACAAAAGGCATGAAAATGAGAAAACAACTCAGAGCGGTTTTTCATTAAATATAACCAAGTGGTTCGTGAATAATCATTAACAAAAGTGACAAAGTATCGAAACAGGTTTGGGACCTGGCCCCAGGCGGGGACCTACACATGCGAATGGACTAACTCAAAAGGAGCACTAGCTTGTTTATTGACTCTAGGACTATAACTAAGGCGATGATGTTTTGCAAATTGATAAGACTCACAATCTAAGGATAGCAAAATCAGCGGGGACCTGATTTCTTTAATAATAATGAAAATGAAAAGATGACCCAATAGGTAATAATAATAAATGGTGTAGTATTTTCAAGGCAGTGATAATAAGTCTTGGGATTTGTAGGATCAAGGATGTATAAATCCCTAGACTCACGGCCTCTGATAATGCAGCCGTCATAAGATCACGAAAGAGACATAAAAATCGGAAAGAATGAGATATAATACTTAAGTGCTCGAGTTAACATCTTTAGCAGACGTAATTAAAGAAATTTGGTAAACTCGTGCGATGTCAAAGTTCGACCAAAGTGCGGAGCAGCATATGACAATTATGGGATTTCTTGCACCTGCTTTCGCTCTGATATGATTCGACTAAGGCCAGTTTTGTCCGATCCGAGATATCATCTCGGAGACAGCGAGGATTTTTCACCTTTGGTATCATCCTCTTCTTCACCTACCCTTCTATGTCACATGATGACGGTGCTCTCATTGGGCGGAACCATTGTTAAGTCAGAAGCGACAAAATAGAAGGATGTGGTCGGCGACACTAGAGGACGTTGGAAGTGTTGTTGTTATTGCTGTCATAAATACGGCCATGTGATTTATAAAGCTTGACGAGTCGAATGAAATTTCGATCTGCTCGCCGCAGCTTCTGCGGGGCATCCGTCGGTCGATTCGGTTCTCGGTAGCGGAATTAGCGGGTTCGATTGTATGGACTCGTTGAGATCTCCATTTACTCCGATTGCTGTATTATTGGTCGGGTAACTTGTGACCATTACCTTATATCTTCTTACGAAGGTAGAAATATAAGATTTACATATCATATATGATTTGGCGGTCGATGACATTGGAAGATGAAGAAGAAGATATAAGGCATTTATTGGCAACAACTGTCGAAAAATGGAGATCAATGAAATTATAATATATTGGAGCGCGTTGGTCAGAAGCCTAACAAGCAGCTGGCTAAATGACCTTGTTCGATTCTTTCATTCTGATCGCGTATCTATGGCGAGCTTATGGCGACAAGCAACCTCGGCTTAAGCCCTCATACTTTGGACCCTTCATTTCTCGATAATTACCTTGATAAGAGCGCTGTCTAGGTATTGGAAGAAGAAAGAAGGATAATCGACTAAAAATCTGAGCTAACTTAATCATACTCAGAGAGCGCGAGAAATCCCGCTCTTCATCTGTTCTTGTTGACTTTGCTGAACTATACAACTAAAAAGTAAGCATATTAAGCTCTTCATGTATGTATCTTTTTGCTTGAGCCGTAAAAATTATGTGAGTGGTAGATCTTTTTCTCTGCCAGTAGGAATGTTTTACACATATCAAATATACGAGAAACATTCCCCTTTCCAGAAAACACAAACTCCAGATAATCCATTAGCTCTTTAACAAATTCACAATGATTAACGAGGCCCAGTACCTTGTTGTTGATAGAATTACATATTTGAATGAACAAATGAGCATCCTCCTCCATCCATTGCTCTTTCGAATCATCGGTTGGCGGATCCAGTGAGGCCCACCCGTAAGTACGACTCGACCTATATTGCCGAATCGTTTTGCTCAATTCCAAATAGTTGGGATTAGTCGGTTGTCTTAGTGATTTTGGACATCATCGAGACCCGCTGAAACCGATTATTCGGTTTCTTCTCTCTGAATCACTCATTATGATACCATAGGAGAAGATCGAAAGCAAAGTACTCCCATGCTTTCAGATTTTGGAAAATCAGCGGCTCCCTAGAAAAGGGTTATCAGGACCTGAAAAGCACTAAAACTACGGTCCAGGAACAAAGCGCGGGGAAACCCAGTATAGGGGCCTGTCCCGACGGACGACCTTGGAGGGAGGAGTCGAGGGGAGCGTTGCGCCCACCGCAGCGGCGCGTGTGGAAGCTGTTCAAAAAGCATGACGGTCGCGTGAGCTTCACGGGCTCGAGAATTGACCCACCGATTTTATAGCTGGCGCTACGTCGTGTGGCGAACCCTCATATATGTCGGTGGTGAGGACTCACGCTCCCTCACAGGTGGGTGTTTCAAGTCCTCCCTCAAACTGACCACTGGGTGCTGAAATTTCCTCGAAAAATTCTGGCCCAGAACCACTAGGCTGCGATACCATGTAGAAAACAACGAAATTAGATAATTCCTTGTGTATATATACAGGAGGGATAGTCTATATTTCCTAATCTGTTACAACTCTACATGTTAAGATTCCTAACTAGTTACAACTCTATATCTACATGTTAGGATTCCTAACTAGTTACAACTCTATATGTTAACATTAAACAACAAGCATATTTTCCCATGGAAGAAGGACAAATTAGTGTGGAAAGGTAATAAAATGGTCAGTTCTCAATGAAAGATTATTACAATAGCTTGGAAAAAGGTGCTCTCCTCAAAGCCTGTGAAAATTCTATAGAACCGCATGTGCATGAAGTGAGTTTAACGACTTAGAGAAGCTGGTGAAGAATCTTAACGATGAATCGGAGTTAAAGAGAGGGGGTTACGGTTGGCAAACATATGCCCTTTTTGTAGGAAAAATGAAGATAGCCTAGATCACATATTGATTCACTGCTCAACAATATGGGAATTATGGGCTGCTGCCATCTATCGGTGAGGAATCGGTGGGCTTGTCCTTACGCGATTAGGAGTTTTCTATGCATGGAGTGGTGCGGTAAAAGAAAGCGAACGAGAAAGTTGTGATGGGTTGTTCACTTATGTTTTTGTTGGGCGATTTGGAAGAGAGGAACATAATCGTGTTTGAAGACTCCTTTTCTCCTTCTAAGTTGAAGCATTTAATCATTAGTGCTCTGTTATTTTTGGGTTGGGATAATGCTAGATGTGGATACCTCTTTTGGCTGTCATATTTGTACATGCGCTAGGACTAGGGTGGCAAATTGGCCCGACAGATTGTTGTGGTGCTTCGGAATTAGAGTAGGGTACAGACCAGTAAGTGTCTTTGAAAATGGTGGTGGCCGGCAAATGAGCCGGGGTGCATGGTATTGGCCGGCAAATGGGTTTAGGAGGCGGCGAGTTGTTAAAATTTTGGCCGCAGACGATTTGACCGGCAGGTTGCCGCTGGCCGCAGGCAGCTCGATTGCCCGACTCTAGCTAGGAGTTAGTTTCCTCATGGGGTGATTTGTTTTTGCTATCTCTACCCTTCTTTTTTGTTTAGGCTTGTGGCTTCCCCTAGTTTACTCCCTGTAGACTTGGGGCGCTCTTTAGATGAAAAAAAAAATTCTATCAAAAAAATT